>CAJHQP010002444.1:0-86290 GCA_905132765.1 Moricandia arvensis
ATACAAGATATCTAATCCTCACTATGTACATTGTCTTTACATGTAAATCATTTTTGATTGTTAGTTTCTTCGCATCTCTTCAACTGCATATTTCTCTTCTTTGCATATTTAATTTTGCACCTATCAATATTCCCCCATTGAGAGCAAGCTTGCCCTCAAGTTTGGATGAAGGAAAAGTCTGCGCAAAGTCCTCTAACGCTATCCAAGAATTTTCATAATCCAGCGAGTGCTTCTAACGAACCAACACCTCAATGGGCCCATCTTCCCAAGGGCGAGAGGCTAAAACCTCTTTAGGTTCTTGTAACACATTTTCTAAGTCTGTACAAGCAAGTGAAACACATGCACAACTTGATCACGGCCCAAAGCAACTTTCAATTTAGAAATGTGAAAAACTGGATAGATCTTAGAGGTATGTGGTAGCCGCAAACGATAAGCCACTTTACCAATTTTCTCCAAAACTTCATATGGTCCAAAAAAACTTTGCAGCCAACTTCTGAGAATCTCGTCGAACCACCGTGTTTTGTCGGAATGGTTTCAATTTCAAATACACCAAATCACCCACTTCGAAACGTACATCTCTTCTATGTTTGTTTGCTTGCGATTTCATAATCTGTTGAGCTCGAGAAAGATAAAGTTGAATATGTTATAACATTTTATCCCTCTCTTTCAAAGCCATTTCCAAATCAAAGTTTTGTGTGGATCCCTCTCAAAACGCAACAAAAGAGGAGGTTCACGGCAATATACCACCCGAAAAGGAGTTGTTTTCAACGAAGTATGAAATGAAGTATTATACCACAACTTGGCCCATGATAAGTATTTGTGCCAAGTCGTTGGATAGTTCGATGCAAAAAAACGTAGATAGGTTTCCATACATCTATTGAGAACCTCCGTCTGCCGCTAGTCTGCGGATGGAAGGCTGTACTATACTTCAGTTTAGTGCCAGATAAGCGAAACAAATCCTTCCAAAACAAGCTTAAGAAGATGCGGTCTATGTTTGGTACGATCGACTTAGGGAATCCATGATGCTTTACCACCTCCACCATAAACTTTCCAGCCACATCAACCGCAGTAAAAGGATGCTTCATATCCACGAAATGACCATATTTACTCAATCTATCAACAATGACCATAATGACATTAATGCCTTGAGATGTAGGACATCCTTCGACGAAATTCCATCGAGATATCTTCCCATACACATGTAGGGATCGGTAACGGTTGCAATTGAGCAACATGTGATAGTGTGGAATATTTGCGGGTTTGACAAATATCACATTCGGATACATACTTCTGGACTGTCTTGAAGAGCCCTTCCCAATGAAACATCGTCTGAACCCTCTTCACTGTTTTTAGAACACCTGAATGACCCCCTATCTTCCCATTATGGCACTCAAACAAAATCAGTGGTATAAATGCAGAGTTCTTGGAAATAACTAGGTGGTTCTTGTACCATAACCTGACACTCCGAATCTGATAATGTGGGTTTGACAATTTTTCCTTCATTACCAACTGTCATAACCCTTGCAACTCCTCATCCTCATCAATTTCCCTATATAACTCGTGCAGCTGGATGACTGTTGGAACCGTTAGAACCAGAAGTGTAGAGCTAGCAACAAGTACTTCATCCTTCTCAATCCAAGATAACCCATCTGCTGCCTTATTTTCACAACCTGGCTTATAGACTATATCAAAATAGCCTAGTATTTTATACGCTACTTTTGGTATTCCATATTTACTTCTTTCTGCTCCAATAGGTATTTCAAGCTCCGTTGGTCCGTATGCACGATAAACTTCCTCCCCAAAAGGTAATGTTTCCATTTCAAAACTGCTAATACCACTGCCATAAGTTCCGTTCATAGCCTGGCTTAAGCCTCTCTCGTTAGACAGACATCGCTAAATAATGCTGTAGGACGCTTATCGTGCATCAACACAACGCCTACCCCAATCCCGAAGCATCTGCTTCCACAACAAACGGTTTCTCGAAGTTAGGTAACGCTAAGACTAGAGCAGAGACCATTGCACCTTTTAAATCTTCAAAAGCATGTTGTGCCTCTTGCGACCAAAAGAAACATTGAGTAACTCGGTTAATGGTCTTGCTAACATGCCATACCCTCTAACATATCTTCTGTAGTAGCCCGTTAACCCCAAAATTCCACGGATTTGTTTGATTGATTTTGGAGTAGGCCATTATTTCATACTCTCTGTATTTGAAGAGTCTATAGCAACTCCACCCTTGGAAATGATATGCCCCAGGTATTCGACATGTGATAACCCAAAGGAGCATTCTTCTTATTTTCTAACAACTTGTTGTCAACCAGAACCTTTAACGCAGTCCTCAAATGATTTCCATGTTCTGCCATGTTTCTACTGTAAACCAGCACGTCGTCAAAGAAAACCAATATAAATCTCTGCAGAAAAGGCTTGAAAACATAGTTCATTAACGCCTAAAATGTTGCAGGGACGTTGTGAGCCCAAATGGCATCACTAAGAACTCGTAATGGCCCTCCATGGTTCTAAACGCTGTTTTTCCACATCTGACTCCTTCATACGTATTTGGTGGTATCCAGAACGTAAATCAATCTTCAAAAAATACGGAAGCTCCATACAACTCGTGCAAAATTTGATCAATAATCGGAATGGGAAACTTTTCCGGTATTGTCATCTTGTTTAAGGCTTGTTTAAGGTTGAGTGACAAGGTACACATTTTCTGAGCAGGAGTGTACACTATTGTGTTTTCTTCTGAATCTTCTTCTTTTTCCACAACCTCCATTTCGATCACATTAATCACTGTTAATATTCTCAACTCCTTATTCGGACACTTATGTGCTCTGGTCAAAACCACCCGCTCCACACTTGAAACAGATAAATTCCTTCCTCATCCTGTCTAATTTCGCATTTGAATGATGTTGTCTTGGACGAATATCAGAAGAAACTGTGTTATTAGTCATTTCCTTCTTTTGACTAACCGAACTTGTTGTTATCCCATGAGTAATTGTACGCCTTGTGTTCGATTCTGCAAAATACCTTTGAGAGTTATAACCAGAAGATGACTTCCAAGCGTTAGAGTGTTACTGTCTTTGTCCTCCTGACTCAGACTTAGCAATTGCACTGACCACTTTACAAAATGCGCCTTGTCTCCATGTGCAATACTGCAGCAATATGGTTCTCTAAGCCTTTTGGTTCTTTCATCCTGATCACCTCCTTCATTTCTTGATTAAGACCGTTGTAAAAGATCTTAATCAAGTGATCATCATCTAATCCCGGTACCAGTTCAGATAATTCTTCAAATTCAGACACATAATCTGCACAGAGCCTTGTTGTTTGATTGAGAATAGACGGATTGCTGGTTCCTCGTCGATAGACTCAGTAAAACGCAGTACCAACTTCTCTTTGAACTCATTCCAGTTTCTGAATCCTTTTCTCTTCAGTTCCCAACCAAACCACTTCTTTACCCTTCCCTCTAAACTCAAACCAATCAGTTTCAGCTTCTCATCATCTTCATATTTACCCACAGTAAACCATCTTTCCACTTCCACTTCCGTGATCCATACATAAGGTTGCTTCTTCGAAAAAAACCCGACATCTGAATCTTTTGTAACATCGAATCCCTAGTAGCAAGATTCAAGTTTCCAGACCGATAAACCTAGTGATTGATCTTTCCGGTTATGTTCCCAGTTTTGAGAATGTATCTGATTCTATGACGATTCAGGTTGAGATTAAGGGATCTGATGCTTATGAGGATCAAGTCTCTCCAACAGCTGACGGATCGTTCGTAGTTCTTGACCAACATTCTCATGTTTCACACCAGACTCCTCTCAAGAAATCCATATTCATATCCTGAGCATTGACCTCAAAATCATCCTCCCATCCAAGAATCAAACTATCTTCTACCATCTTCGCTTGCGACATCGCCGTAATCCTCGTAAAACTCTCCGCCTTGAAGTGGATGATTGTCTCCCTGCTATTTTGATAATCGGAACCCTAAATCACCTTCCGAATCTTATCTCGCACGATCACAGCTTCCTCTGATTCGCAATCGGTCGGAATTCTCAAAAATCAGCTTGATTCTCGATTAATACCAACGCATTAAATTCATCCTAGTTTCACCGTACCAATTGTTAAGATCAAGGATCTGATCTTCTAAGAATAACGAATGTATTGGACTGCACACAAAAATTACAATAAAAAAAATACTCTCATCACTTGAGTCTCTCAACTACTCTCATCATCTGAGTCTTTCAACTACTCTCATCATCTGAGTAGACTCAACTTATTAGCTAAATATTCAACTGTAAATTCTTGATATATTTTTCAGAAATATAATATAAATATTTATATTACTATTATGTTCTTTCCACGTGTCATTCTTAGTTGTTAGTTTTTTCACTTCTCTTTAACTACGTATCCTTACATACTTAATCTTGCACCTATCAAAATCCATTAAAAACATTTCTTTTTTTTGTCAACCATTAAAAACATTTCAACTTATCATGTATTAGTAATTGAACATTTGAGAATATTTGAAAATTTGTCGGTAACACGCATCCAAAAGAGAATTCCTAGTAATTCAAAAGTAAACTGGACTCCAAATATAATTTTGTTTTATAGCTTTGAGAGTTGACACTAGAAAATAGAACACGGAATGACAGCTGAAAGTTACAACACGACACAAACACAAAAGAGAACCAAAGTACTAACGCATCGCAGCACTACTCCTTGAGATATTGACACGTGGTCTTTTGCTGTCCCTTGGATTGTTGTTACAGTCAAAGCTCGCGCTATCTCCCCCAACCATATCCGTGAACATCCGTTGCAAGTCCTCCAAGCTGTCTCCCTATTCATCAAAACTGGAACCGGCTTGTAAAAACTAATTTTTTTATTTGAGCCGAAAAAGCTGAAAACAACCTTAAATTACAAATACAGCTTCTGTTAACCAAACGCTGCCCACAAATAGAGTACGCAAACTTATCATTTATCACACCGGTTTATCGGTTAACCTCAAATTTACCAAGAATCTACCCGGTCCAAGAAACCAAATCAAACCCGAATCATATATGGATAGAGTTATTGAACCGACTGGTCGTAATGAACCGGGAATTCTCTAACAGAGGACAAAAGAAGAGCAGAAGGGTAAATCCAACATACCTCGCCTTTGACATTGTTCATCATTGAGATCATCTCTTGCATGAAGTCGCAGAAGTCCTAATCACAGCAATTTCAGTTTATGAAAATAAATACGAGGCGAGAATGGTAAACTCCAAAAACGAAAATGACCAATTAAGAAATAAATCAAACATCAGGAAAACGACGACGTTTTATACAAATGCGAAATGAATGAAATAAATAAATTAAGATACGAACGTCGTCGTCATCTTCGTGGGGATCGTAGAGTCCAGCGTCATACATTGAGCGCTTATTCTCGTCGTTCAGAACTGTAGTTAATCATCACGTGTTAAGAAAAGATAACGACAAGAATAACGGATGTTAAGAAGATATTTTGAAGGGGGAAATGACCAGAATAGGCTTCTTGGATTTGCTGAAATCGACGTTTGGCTTCTCCGGCGACACCAGGATTCCTTGCGTATCTATCCGGATGCCATTTCTTCATAAAAAAACGTCAAATAAAAATGAGAATTGATCAAAAATAAAATAACTATTTTCGAAAGAGCAGTGGATGAAGTACCATGGCTAGCTTACGGTAAGCAGTGCGGATATCGGAAACAGAGGCCTCTTTGCGAATACCGAGGACGTTGTAGTAGCTAGATCTAACCTTAGATCCTCCACCTTCCATTTTCGGATCTCTCCTCTGTTTCGATCACAGCTGCGTCTTCAACGATCTATCTCTCTCTCACTTTAATTCTACAGCATCGAAAACTAGAGAAAAATAACTGCAAATTTAGGTTTCTCTTGGTGAAAATATGGGAGAGTTGAGAAGTTAATGGCCTTTTTTTCTGTGTGGAAGGGAATAGAATGCACAACAAAATATCTTCGTGGAAGAGTGATGGAAGTTAGAGAAGGAAACTTCGAGAGAGGGTTTGATATTTTTATTTTTTAATTTTAACTCATTCATGATATTTTCTGGCATGTCGTGTGTTTGTTAGATTATTGTAAGGCCCAATCTTGGGATTATTTTCCATTCAAAAAAGTCAAGTTTGGTAAAATATTGCTGATATGATGTTGAATCCGAGTTTGGTCGAACATGTTAAAGAAATGGAGACAAACTCGATTGTGAGGTTACAAAATTCAAGAACGAGAACAAGAGAAAAAACTAGCCGGCACTGGACAGAGTTGTTTGAAGAAGTACAAATCGGCGAAAAACAACCAAAAGTAAAACCCTAATTTCTTGTTGTTAGTTTTAAGTGTTTTGGTCCCGGTTTCCTTTTTGATTGCTCTCGTCCTTCCTTTATACATAAACCTCTTCTTCCTTTCGCCCTAAGCCAGTTTGACCTAATGGGTTGCGCTATGCTTAACGGGCCGAGAAACTGGACCGAGCATTCGGTCTGTCGTGCCGAGCTCGTGGCGCCGAGTAAGCCATGCTTCTTAGCCGAGGAAGAGTGTTGAGCTAATGAGACTGAGTAGCACCGAGTTGAGTCTAATTAGTGAACTGCGTCCCTTATTTGATGGGCCTTGTGGAGGAATGTAATCCATCTCCATAGTAGGTCCCCCAATTCACTTGTGAGAGGCGTAGACGGTCTCATTAAATTTGTGAGTACGGGTTTAGAGAACTAAGAACTGGGTCAGAGATTTAAGAACTGGGTCAGAGATTACAGCCTTGATCTGCGACAACTACGGTCGTTAGTTACTCGACAAAGACCTATGCGAGCAGGCAGTGACGAAGGAAGTCATCAGTTACTCGACATGATGAAATGCCTTAATGGCTTGTGCGAGCAGACCGTGACATGAGTTGTTGTCGTTTACTCGGTAAAGCTTATGCCTTAGAATAGTTTGATGTGTTGATCGTAGCCGTTCGACTTGATGACCGTTGGTTACTTCTAAAACTTGATATGGTATGCTTTGGATTCAGGTATGGTCGACCAATCATTTGGTTAGAACCAAATATCGGTTTACCCCGAGAAGTGGAATCGTCTCACCTAAAAGCACGGGAAGATAGGCGGCGGCCTAGGCCCAATATGCCTAATGATAATGTCGCCTTTGATACTCGCGCTTCTCTCTTCTAAATAGTTGACCTCATTCCTATTTCCTCAATTCTCTCCTAGGCACTTTGTCTTTTTATCTCTTCTTTTATTTTAGCTCGATTTCTCCGATCAGCCACCGCGTTTTCGCCGATTTCTCCGGATTGGTTGCTGTTTTCAATTGTTCTTGCCGAAAGATGTCTTCAATCTGAAAAATTTCGAGGGGCGAGAAAGGAAAGGCTATAGTCACAACTCTAAGCGTGGATGAAGATCTGTCAGGCAATGTGAGCCATGTTGATGAATCGCCAAGAGCTCATCAGGATGCCTTAAAGGGATATTGCAAGGTTGGATTTTGCCTAGTGTCGACCGATTCTCAATTCAGAGAGACAACTCATGGAAGATAGGGATGGCCAGTCCCCGATCGACGAGGAAAAAGTCGCGAATGATACCGAGGATGATTCAAAAGGCTCTAAGGATGACGAGGAAGAGTTTGTAGCGAACCAACTCACATACCCGGTGCATTATTATCCGACTAGAACTTTCGAGTGGTTGAATGCATTGCATCTAAATCTGCTTCGATTGTCTATGGTCGAAGGTCAAAATTGGGGAGACATTCAGCCTACGTGGTCGAGATTTAAAAGCGTGTCAAATCTCTTAGTGGATGTCGTGCGACTGTCGCCACCTTCATAATCGCGAGGAGTGACCATCTCCATAAAATCCTCCGATAGGGTACCACTGCGTGTAATACTCGTTTTTCGAGAAGCATGCCAAGCTGTGGTTTCCGGTTCCTCAGCTTATCACATTGTACTGCACCTGTCGAGATGTTGTGATGACTCAGTTTGTGACATGGCCAATCAGGATTATTGTGGTGTTGATGGTGATGGCTGCAGAGATAGATGTTTCCATTAGCGTTCGTGTGTTTGAGGAGATAACACAGACTCGGCCTCTAACAAACTGCTTCTTTTTGAATCTGCACATTATCAATGGCCATCCCTCAATCAAAGGTAGCTTGATGGTCAAGTTAATCAGAGGTGATGGTGATGGCTGCAGAGATAGATGTTTCCATGAGCGTTCATGTGTTTGAGGAGATATTGCATTAGTATGTGTTCTCTTTGAGGATATAACATAGAATGGGCCTCTACCAAACGCCACAATATTCTCTTTAAATCGCATCACTCAGAGGTAGCTTGATGGTCAAGTCTTCAAGCATCTTTCAACACTTCATCTCCTCCTGGTCTTTGCGAGATTTCTTTGCTGGAACAGGGTAAGGTATCTTGGGAGTATAGACTCGAGCAGGGTGTGTTTCAACAGTAGGCTCATGGACAGTTGGTTCAGCATCATTAGGTTGCTATGTATCGCCTACTACATCATGAGCAGACTCATGGAGCAGCTTTTCCGTTTCTTTTGCCTTTCCTTTATCTACCTTCGTGAACTTCCTAGGAGCGGGTTCAGTGAGCTTCCTTCCACTCCTTACCTCTACAACATTACAATCTTTGGGGTTTGTCTCTGTTTTTACAAGAAGCGTCCCTCGCTGTCTCTTAACACTCTCAGCAGTTTGAGCAAGCTGAAAGTCAATCCTCCTCATGTGGGTACTAACAGTGTCATATATGGTATTCAGATTGGCGAACATGTTGTCCATTGATATCACTCAAATTATCCTAAGGAGTGATTTTTACTCTCTCAAATAACAGGTTGAGTTGTAGTACTTAGGGATCAAATTCACATGGAGCGTGGGCACACAATAAACTCAATACATTGCGATTAAGCTAGGCAAATAGATATGCAGTAAATAAAGTAAAACAGGTCGAACAAGGTACTTGTTCTAAGGAGATTTATTGGGTTGTTTGATGGGAAGATGTTTTGCTAGAGCTAGGGTTTCAGGCAAGTGAATTACAATAGATAATATGCATGAAATTATTAATATGCGAGAACATTAATTAACTAGTCTGACCCCCTCATGTACCAACTCTCGTATGCGAATAGAGGAGTGGACTGTCGATCGACATATAAGGCCGAGTGTCGATCGATGCTAATCAGACAAGAAGTTCATCCACTAGGTTAATTAAAACAACTCTCGCATGTATCTAACAACCTAGCTCAATGGAATCAGTTCTGCCACAAAACTTACTCTCGTAGTTGTCCATGCCCTAAGTTCAAGTTTCTTGTTAGATACTATAGAACACAAGCATTAAACACAATTGCAAAGATTGATATTACTTCATCTTAGCAATCCTATTTTGGGGCTAATTCATCAGTACCATTATGAACCGTAAATCTAACATGTGGATCTATTCAAGCATGATAATTGTCATAGAAAACCATAGATGAAATTGCTATAGAATAAATATAAAATCAAAGGAGTTCCAAGAGGACTATGAAAGATTTCATTTCTTCTCTCCTAACTAAGAACAATGAATAGAATAAAGCTTCTAAAGCGTAGCCGTCAACAATGACTTAGAAAACATATAAATAGGGTTTTAGGTCATCCACGGGTTTGGTAATTTGTTGTAGATTTTGGGCTTAAGCCCGTCTTGAAATATACTCTGCCTGTTTTCTTCCATCACCGTCGATCGATACTAAGGCTGCGCTGTCGATCAACACTCATTCATCTTTTCGACAGCTTCCTCTCGCGAGGCAGAGTGACCACTGTTCAGTAAAACGGGCATAAGTTTTGCTACAGAATGCTGATTGACCTCAACCAGTGGGATTAGAAATATAACTCAAACTCTATCTTGTTTAAAAAGATGGGTGAAATATAATGGTAGAAAGGTCTCTATTCATAGATAAAATTCTGACATATCTTCGTAATTCTGCATCTCAAAAGGCTTCAGAATCACCAAAGTTCTTCAAAACCTACCTGAACCCGAAAAAATTATAAAACATACTCCAAACCCATATTATAGATTCTAAAAAGCACATATTACATGACCAAAATGTAGCAAAATTCATGGTACATCTATTCCCCCAAACTTATCCTTTTGCTTGTTCTCAAGCAAAGAATATCACAATCCGAAAAAGGTTTGAAAACACATGGATTCACAATATCTCTAACTTTTTCTATCAACTCTACTATGTTGCAACCACATCAAATAAGTGCTAATCTTAGAGAAACTTTATATACCTTATCCTAACCAAATTCATTCTACCAGCAAATTTAGCAAATACTAATCTACCTAACCCTCGACTAACCTCATTTCTTGCATAAGATAAAAGTGCAGGTTTTACTTTGGGAGTATCGATCAAAAGACACATGGACTCTTGTCTCTACAAGTATTCTGAAAACGCAGGTAGTAGTCTTCTATGATCCCTTTTATCATTGTCCATCAAACCCAATGGACAATGATGCTGATAGAATCCATCTTGTCACCTTATTTTCTATTTTTTTTGACAAAGCGTAGGCAAATATTGGGGTAATCGGTAATGTACATACCCCTCGCTTCCAACAATGTGTGATCATTCATTTGAATTAGAATAGTGGTGTCATCAGAAATGTACCTACCCCTCTGAATCTCAAGAAATCATCTCAATCTTTTCTTTCTTTCTTTTTACAGATGCCGAAGAGAGCGAGAGAAATGAATCAGAAGCACACAAACTTTTACCTTCCAGACCTGCAGGAGAAATCTGATCCAATGTATGCCAAACCCCAAAGCAAGAAAATAAGTAAGTATTAGGTTGGAGGCTAGTTTTGGTTCCTTCAAACTTTCTAAGCAGGTGTGATATAGTAACATGATGATCCACTTTGGTATCTCTAGTACTCTCTGTAAGCAACAAGTCTAAGAATGGTGCTATAGAGTGGTTAGTGAACAAGTAAAAATATAAATCTGATTATAATCCTCTTCTTGACTTAATAATTTTTTGAAAACTTATATAAATATAGCAAATAAAATCTCAAAACAATAAATAGCATCATAGAACCTCCGAGACTTAAATAATACTGTCCCCAGTGATATCCAGTCCTGGTTTGGTTAAGATAAATAAATCATAAGGAAAAAAATTTAACAAGGAAAAAGATATACCTTTGACCAAAAAAAAAAGGAAAAAGATATACCTGCTTGCTGATGGTGACCATCGATCGACACATTGGAGATTGATCAATTCTCGGTTTGCTTTGTCGATCGACATTGATCAGGTGTCGGTCGATGCTATGTGCAGCCTATCTTCCTCGGATCTTTATTTATTTTACCTGAAGTAAAGCAAAAACAAAAAAATCAGTAATAAATGAAAGTAAAACAAAATTTAAAACTTACAAAACAATGGGTTGCCTCCCACTCAGCCCTTGTTTATAGTCTCTAGCTTGACATTTTGGAACTCTGATTCGTAAATGGGTCAAGCTGAACGTCAATCCTCCTCATGTACCTCTCTATCTCCTAACACTCTCAGCAGGTTGAGCAAGCTGAACGTCAATCCTCCTCATGTGGCTACTAACAATATCATATTTGCTATTCAGCTCGGTGAACATGTTGTCCAATGATATCACTCAAATTACCGTAATGAATGATTTTTACTCTCTCAAATAAGAGGTCAAGTTGTAGTACTTAAGGATCAAACAATGGAGAGTGTGGCCACACAATAAACTCAATCAATCGTGATTAAGCTAGGCTAATAGATATGCAGTAAATAAAGTAAATCAGGGCGAACAAGGTAGTTGTACTAAAGAGATTGATTGGGTTGTTTGATGAAAATATGGTTTGCTAGACCTAGGGTTTCAGGCCAGTGAATTATAATAGATAACATGTAGGAAAATTAATATGCGAAAACATTAATTAACTAGTCTGCTCCCTCTTGTACCAACTCTCGTATACGAACAGAGAAGTGGACTGTCGATCGACGGCTAGCCGAGTGTCGATCAACGCTAATAAGATATGAAGTTCGTCCGCTAGGTTAATTAAACCAGCTCTCGCATGTATCCAACAACCTAGCTCAATGGAATCAGTTCTTGCACAGATGCTACTCTCGTAGTTGTCCATGACTTAAATTCAGGTTTCTAGTTAGCTACTCAAGAACTCAAGCATTAAACAAAATTCCAAATATTGATATTAGTTCATCGTAGCATCCTATTTTGGGGCTAATTCATCAATACCATTATCTAACAAGGATCCTATTCAAGCATGATAGTTGTCACAGAAAACCATAGATGAATAGATGAAATTGCAATAGAATAAATATAAAAATTAAAGGAGTTCCCAAAATAATCTGAAGGAATTAATTTCTTCTCTCCTAACTAAGAACAATGAATAGAATAAAGCTTCTAAAGCGTAGCCGTAACCAATGGCTTAAAAACATATAAATAGGATTTTAGGTCATCAATGGGTATTCTGGTAATTTGTGGTGGCTTCTGGGCTTAAGTCGGTCTTGAAATATACTCGGCCCGTGTTCTGGCATCACCGTCGATCGACACTCATTCATCTTTTGACAACTTCCTTTCGCGAGGCATAATGACCACTCTTCGGTAAAACATGATAACCTTTGCTACATGATGTTGATGACATCAAAATGGTGGCATTGGAAAGCTAACCCAAATCTTTATCTTGTGTCAACAGATGGGCTTAATCTAACGGTGGAAATGTCTCCATCCCTAGCTAAACTTCTGACGAATCTGCGCAGTTCTGCATCTCAAAAAGCTTCAGAATAACCAAAGTTCTCCAGAACGTACCTGAACCTGAAAACACTCTTAAACATACTCCAAACTCATATTATAGATTCTAAAAAGCACATATACCATGGCCTAAAAGTAGCAAAATCCATGGTACATCAACTCCCCAAACTTATCTTTTTGCTTTTCCTCAAGCAAAGAATATCGCAATCTGAAAAAGGTTTGAAAACACATGGATTCACAATATCTCTAACTTTTCCTTATCACCTCTACTATGTTGCAACAACATCAAATAAGCGCCAATCTTAGAGAAACATTATATACATTATCCTAATATAACAACCAAATCCATTCTACCAACAACTTTAGCAAATCCTAGTCTGACTCACTCCTTTTCTAACCTCATTTTTTGCATAAGATAAAAGTGCATGCTTTATTTTGGGAGTATCGATCAAAGGACACATAGACTCTTATCCCTGCAAGTATTCTGAACACACATGTAGTAGTCTTCTATGATCCATTTCTTTCCTCTTTTCTCTCTTCCCTGAATCTTTTTAAATCTCAAACTTAATGGACAATGATGCTAATACAGTCCATCTTGTCACCTTATTTTTGAATTTTTTTTGACAAATTGTAGGTGAATAGTGGGGTTATCAGTAATGTACCTACCCCTTGCTTCCAACAATGTGTGATTATTCCTTTGAATTAGAAAATGAGGTCATCAATAATTTACTTACCCCCTGCTTCTCAAGAAATCATCTCAATATTTTCTTTCTTTCTTTTTGTAGATGCCGAAGAGAGCGAGAGAAGGGAATCATAAGTACATAGACTTTTACCTTCCAGACCTTCAGGAGGTATCCGATCCAGTGTATGCAAAAATCCAAAGCAAGTAAATAAGTCAGTATTAGTTTGAAGGTTAGCTTCGGTTCCTTCAAACTTTGTAAGCAAGTGTGATATAGTGGCAGGAAGACCCACTTTGGTATCTTTAGTACTCCGTATAAGCAGCAAGTCTAAGAATGGTGATATAGAGTGGTTAATGAACAAGTAATAATATAAATCTGATCATAAATACCCTTCTTGACTCAATTTTTTTTTTTGAAAAACTTATATAGATATAAAATTAAAAGCTCAAAACAATAAATAGCATCATCGAACCTAGCCCAGACTTAAATAAGACTGTCCCCAATGGTATCCCGTCCTGTTTTGGTTAGGATAAATAAATCATAAGGAAAAAGTTTAATAAGGAAAACGACATACCTGCTTGCTGACTGTGACCTTTGATCAAAACATTTAAATGGAGATCGATCGATTCTCGGTTTGCTTTGTCGATCAACATTGATCAGGTGTCGGTCGATGCTATGTGCAACCTATCTTCCTCAGATCTTTATTTTTACAGTAAATAAAGCAAAAGCGAAAAATCAGTAATAAATGAAAGTAAATTTTTTTTTAAACTTACTAAAGAATGGGTTGCCTCCAACTCAGCGCTTGTTTATAGTCTTTAGCTTGACGTTTTAGAACTCTGATTTAGTCCAGATGAGATTGAGCACTTGGTCCACAAAAATTCCCAATGTCCAATAAGTTCAGCTTTGTCACACTTTTTGTGAAAGCCTCCATAGATTCTTCTCCTTTGTTTTTCATCTCAGCAATAAGGAGTGCTCGAAGCATTGCAAACGGCTGTGAGAAGCATCTGCTGCGCACTCTTTATTTCCTGACACCATATGAGAAATGGGGGAATCAATCAAAACTGAGGACCACCCTTGGTCCTTTTCCTCTTCTTCCAGTTCCTTTTCTTCTCTGCTATTTCCCCAAGACTTGGCTGTTTCTGTCTCGACATGTTTAGATACCCATGGGGTGTCGATCGACATAGAGGGTGTAATGTCGATTGATGCTTCTTCTGTTATGCTTTTGTCAACGTTACTTATATACTTCTCAAACCTCTCTAAGAAGCTACTACGAGTAGAGGATCATCAAACACCCCAATATAAAAATCAAAATCCACATTCCTATCAGGTGGAATAAAAAATTCAATTTGAGAAACATCGCAAGGAACCACAAACTTCACTGTGTCAGGTACCAACTTCGTTCTTTTGTGAAAACCACAAGCTCCTTTTTCGCAGATGGGTGGTCTCAGATGTTCGTACACAGTAAGATATGAGAGGGTCAAATTTGTTATCACTTAAATTACCCCAAGGAGTGATTTTACTCTCTCAAATAAGTGGTCGAGTTGTAGTACTTAGGGATCGAATCTATAGGGAGCATGAGCACACAATAAACTCAATCAATTGAGATTAAGCTAGGCTAATAGATATGCAGTAAATAAAGTAAATCAAGTCGAACAAGGTAGTTTTTCTAAAGAGATTGACTGGGTTGTTTGATGGAAAGATAAGGTCGTTATACCTAGGCTTTCAAGCATGTGAATTATAATAGATAGGATGGAGGGAATTATTAATATGCAAGAACTTTACTTAACTAGTCTGACCCTCTCTTGTACCAACTCTCGTAAGCGAACACATGAGTGGACCGTCGATCGACGGCTAAGGCTGAGTGTCGATCGATTCTACTCAGATAAGAAGTTCGTTTGCTAGGTTAATTAAACCAGCTCTTGCATGTATCTAACAACTTAGCTCAATAGAATCAATTCTGGCAAAGAACCTACTCTCGTAGTTGTCCATGTCCTACGTTCAGGTTTTTAGTTAGCTACTCTAGAACACAACCATTAAACACAATTCCAAAGATTGGTATTAAGTCATCCTAGCAATCCTATTTTGGGGCTAATTCATTAGTACCATTATGAACCCTAACTCTTATAGGTGGATCTATTCAAGCATGATAGTTGTCACAGAAAACCATAGATTAATATATGAAATTGCAATAATAAATATAAAATCAAAGGAGTTCCCACAGGACTCTGAAAGAATTCATTTCTCCTTTCCTAACTAAGAACAATGAATAGAATAAAGCTTCTAAAGCTTAACCGTCAACAATGGCTTAAAAAACATATAAATAGGATTTTAGGTCATCAATGGGTATTCTGGTAATTTGTGGTGGCTTCTGGGCTTAAGTCAGTCTTGAAATATACTCGGCCCGCGTTCTGGCATCACTGTCGATCGACACTAGGGGTTCACCATCGATCGACACTCATTCATCTTTTGGACAGCTTCTTCTCACGAGGCAGACTGACCACTTTTCATTAAAACATGCATAACCTTTGCTTCAAAATTCCGATTGACCTCAAAGAGGTGGGATTGGAAATATAACTCAAATCTCTATCTTGTGTTAAAAGATGGGCGCAATCTAACGGTGGAAAAGTCTCCATCCATTGTTAAACTTCTGACGCATCTACGCAGTTCTGCATCTTAAAAAGTTCCAAAATCACCAAAGTTCCCCAGAACGTATATGAACCTGAAAACACTCTAAAACATACTCCAAACCTCTATTATATATTCTAAAAATCACATATACCATGGTCTAAAAGTAGAAAATCCATGGTATATCAACTCCCAGACTTATCCTTTTGCTTGTCCTCAAGCAAAGAATATCACAATCTAAAAAAGGTTTGAAAACTCAGAATTCACAATATCTCTAACTTTTCCTTATCACCTCTACTATGTCGCAACCACATTAAATAAGTGCTAATCTTAGAGAAATTTCATATACTTTATCCTATTAAAGCAACCAAATCCATTCTACTAGCAACTTTAGCAAATACTAGTTTGACTCATCCCTCTACTAACCTCATTTCTTGCATAAAATAAAAGTGCAGGCTTTACCTTGGCAATATCGATCAAATGAAACATGAACTCTTATCCCTGCAAGTATTCTGAACACAAAGGTAGTAGTCTTCTCTGATCCCTTTCTTCCCTCTTTTCTCTCTTCTCTGAATCTTTTTAATTCTCAAACTCAATGGACAATGATGCTGATACAGTCCATCTTGCTACCTTATTTTTGATTATTTTTTGACAGTGTAGGCGAATAGTGGGGCCATCGGCAATGTACCTACCCCTCTGCATCTCAACAAATCATCTCATTCTTATCTTTCTTTCTTTTTATAGATGCCGAAGAGAGCAGGAGAAAGGAACCAGAAGCACACAAACTTTGTCCTTCAAGACCTGCAGGAGTAGTCCGATCCAATGAATGCCAAACCCCAAAACAAGCAAATAAGTCAGTATTAAGTTGGAGGTTAGCTTTGGCTCCTTCAAACTTTCTAAGCAAGTGTGATTCATTGGCAGGATGACCCACTTTGGTATATCTAGTACTCTTTGTAAGCAACAATTCTAAGGATGGTGCTATCAAGTGGTTAGTGAACAAGTAAAAATATAAATCTGATCATAATCCCCTTCTTGACTCAATAAAAATTTAAGAAAACTTATATAAATATAGCAAATAAAAGCTCAAAACAATAAATAGCATCATCGAACCTCTCTAGGGTTAAATAACACTGTCCCCATTGTTATCCCGTCCTGGTTTGGTTAGGATAAATAAATCATAAGGACAAAATTTAACAAGGAAAACGATATACTTGCTTTCTGATGGTGACCGTCGATCGACACATTTAAGTGGCGATCAATCGATTCTTGGTTTGCTCTGTCGATCGACATTGATCAGGTGTCAGTCGATTCTATGTGCAGCCTATCTTCCTCGGATCTTTATTTTTACCTTAAATAAAGCAAAAACAAAAAATAAGTAATAAATAAAAGTAAAACAAAATTTAAAACTTACTAAACTATGGGTTTCCCCTCAATCTCGTCTTGACTGAATCAGAGTTCCAAAACGTCACGCTAAAGACTATAACCAAGCGTTGTGTGTCCAATATCTTCAGCTTTGTCACACTTTTTGTGAAAGCCTCCATAGACTCTTCTCCTTTATCTATCATCTCAGCAATAATGAGTGCTCGAAGCATTGCAAACGGCTGTGAGAAGCATCTGCTGCACACTCTGTATTCCCTGACACCATCTGAGAAATGGGGAATCAATCAAAACTGAGGACCACCCTTGGTCCTTTTCCTCTTTTTCCAATTCCTTCTCTTCTCTGCCATTACCCCCAGACTTGGCTGTTTCTGTCTCTGCATGTTTAGATACCCAAGGGGTGTCGGTCGACATAGAGGGTGTAGTGTCGATTGATGCTTCTTCTGTTAGGCCTTTGTCGACGTCATTTTTATATATCTCAACCCTCTATAAGAAGCTACTGCGAGTAGAGGATCATCAAACACCCCAATGTAAGAATCCAAATCCACATTCCTAGCAAGTGGAATAAAAAATTCAATTCCAGAAACAGCGCAAGGAACCACAAACTTCATAGTGTCATGTAGCAACTTTGTTCTTTTGTGAAAACCACCAGCTCCTTTTTCACTGATGGGTGGTCTCAGATGTTCATGCACAGTAAGGTATGAGAGGGTCAAATTTGATATCACTTAAATTACCCCAATGAGTGATTTTACTCTCTCAAATAAGAGGTCGAGTTGTAGTACTTAGGGATCAAATCCATAGGGAGCGTGGGCACACAATAAACTCAATCAATCGTGATTAAGCTAGGCTAATAGATATGCAGTAAATAATGTAAAGCAAGTCGAACAAGGTAGTTGTTCTAAAAAGATTGATTGGGTTGTTTGATGGAAAGATAAGTTCGATAGACCTAGGGTTTTAGGCAAATGAATTATAATAGATAGGATGCAGGAAATTATTAATATGCGAGAACATTAATTAACTAGTCTGACCCCCTCTTATACCGACTCTCATATGCGAACAGAGGAGTCGACTGTTAATCGACGGCTAAGGCCGAGTATCGATCAACGCTAATCAGATAGGAAGTTCGTCCGCTAGGTTAATTAAACCAGCTCTCGCATATATCTAACAGCCTAGCTCAATAAAATCAATTCTGCCACAGAACCTACTCTCGTAGTTGTACATGTCCTAAGTTCAGGTTTCTAGTTAGCTACTAGAATGCAAGCATTAAAAACAATTCTGATTATTGATATTACTTCATCCTAGCAATCCTATTTTAGGGCTAGCTCATCAGTACCATTATGAACCGTAAATCTAACAGGTGGATCTATTCAAGCATGATAGTTGTCACAGAAAACAATAGATGAATGATGAAATTGCAATAGAATAAGTATAAAAACCAAAGGACTTCCAACAGGACTCTGAAGGAGTGATATCTTCTCTCCTAACTAAGAACAATGAATATAATAAAGCTTCTAAAGCGTAGTAGTCAACAACGGCTTAGAAAACATATAAATTGGGTTTTAGGTCATCCATGGGTATTCTGGTAATTTGTGGTAGCTTATGGGATTAAGTCGGTCTTAAAATATACTCGGCCCGCGTTCTTGCATCATCGTCGTTCGACACTAAGTCGTCGCTATCGATCGACACTAATTCATCTTTTCGACAGCTTCCTCTTGCGAGGCAGACTGACCACGATTCAGTAAAACATGCATAACGTTTGCTACATGATGCTTATTGACCTCAAACCGGTGGCATTGGAAAGATAACTTAAAGTTATATCTTATGTAAAAATGTTGAATCAATCTAACTGTGTAAAAATATCCATCTATAGCTAAACTTCTGACGCATCTGCGCAGTTCTGCATCTCAAAAAGCTCCAGAATCACCAAAGTTCTCCAGAACGTACCTGAACCTGAAAACACTCTAAAACATATTCCAAACACATAGTATAGGTCTAAATAGCACATATACCGCGGCTTAAAATTAGAAAAATCAATGGTATATCATTCATCCTTGCGTTGATATATGTGGTAACCTGATTCAATGCCTTGACATGAACTTGTTGACTCTGGAGCAGCTGAAGCATCATGTTGCTTAAGTTCTTTAGTTTGTAGAAGCGGGAGCATCTTGCTGGTTTCTCTGAGGCCTTTTCTGGTTGTTCCTTGGAACTTGTTTTGCGCCTAGTTGAACAGAAAGGTTTTAGCTTGAAATCCTTGTAGAAAGCTCCTTTGATACCCATAGCCTTGCACCTAGTTGTTCTGATCGGTAGTATTCTGAGCATTGTTGCTATGGTAGGAGAAACACTGTGGGTTGTTTCTAACATTGGGGTTCTGATGATATCCATGCCCATTTACATAGCTGACCTCTTTTTGATCATCACCCTTCTCTGTCTCTGCTGAAACTTCTTGAGTGACTTTCTCAGTCCCTGCTTCCTCCATAACATAGATATGCCCTTGGTTGTTCTTCAGAATTAAATCCACCTTGGCAGTCAATTCATCTTTCCACTGGCTGTCAATGCTGCTAAGCTTCTTCGAACAATCACTCTCTTGACACTTATTGGATGAGCTGGTAGCCATGTTCTAGATCTACGCAAATGCTCCATCAGTTGTCCGAGTCATGAAGTCTCCATTACTGGTGAGAGAACCGGTCAGTGATGTTTTAACCATCTAGATTCTTTGCCCTCGAGGGAGAATCAGAACAGCCTACACTTGATGAAATCAGGTGACACCCGAGAAGTCCCACATATCTGCTCAAAGCTCTCGATGTGCTCCATCGATATTTTTGTAGGTAACCCATTCAATGGATTCCATGCGCCTAAGTGATCATGGCTGGCTCGAGTAAATTTTTTTGCCACGTGCAAGGTGGTGGACCAATCGCAGAACGCGTAGTAGGGAAGTTACGCGTGACGTTTCTCTGCCTAATCAGAGCGGCTTGCTCAGCCTGCTCTTGCTTCTGTTGTGCAGATTTTTGAGCTGCCTGCTGTGCGCTTGAATGGTCTACTGCATCTGGAGCATCTGTTGCTGCATCCTTTGCATTTCAGCAGCGATTTCATTCGGATGGCCGTGGTAGTCCATGGTAGCATTATTTGGCCTTGGTTGTTTACGATTTGTTCTTTCTAACCTTGCTAGCTCCTGATTGCTAAGCGTAACTAATTCTCCTGAGGTGTTGCTTCGAGTATTTATACTGGTCATACACCTGGAACATCATCTGCAAAGAGGTAGAACAAGTTAGAGGTCTTAGATTAAGATTTTTCCAAAAAATAAAGGTAAAAAGCTAGTCTCTGTTGCAAGCACCAAAACTTGATACACAAAAATCAAGTAATGCTACTCTCAAGTTAACAGTGTTTGTTGTAATAATTTAAATTCAATTCCAGAGGACCAATTTACACTTTAACTCTATGGGTTCAATATCAAGATAAAACAGTCGATGAATTTTAAACTAAAAGAAATCATAACAATAAGTAACAGGTTTGGTTTTAGGGGTTTTCAGATTATGAAGAACCTAGCTTGTGGTGGTTTGATCCGGTGTTAACAATCGCGTGCTAAAAAAATGTTCAAGTTCAATTTAAGGGACGAGTCTAGAACTCGGAAAACTCAAATAGATCAGCCAACTTTAGTGGTGCTTTTCCTTTAATCAATCATCCTCAAAGCCTAAGCTATCGCTTGGTTTGAGACTTGATGATCAACATTAGCGATCAGGTCCGATTTGCTCACAATGCACCTTAACATCTACTTTTGCATGGTTAGGGATGTAATGATCATTCATGAAATTCCTTGCAACCTAAGCACTTTGATGATTAGATTAAACCTAGATTCATATACTAAATGATCTCCTATTTTCGAAAGAGTAGTGGATGAAGTACCATGGTAAGCTTCCGGTAAGAAGTGCGAATATCGGAAAAGAGGCGTCTTTGCGAATACCGAGGAGATTGTAGTAGCTAAATCTAACCTTGGATCATCCACCTTACATTTTTGTATCTCTCCTCTGTTTCGATCACCGCTGCGTCTTCAACGATCTATCTCTCTCTCACGTTAATTCTACAGCATCGAAAACTAGAGAAAAAGAACTCCAAATTTAAGTTTCTCTTGGTGAAATATGGGAGAGTTGAGAAGTTAATGGCCTTTTTGTGTGTGTGAAAGGGAATAGAATGCACAACAAAATATCTTCGTGGAGGAGTGATGGAAGTTAGAGAAGGAAACTTCGAGTGAGAGTTTGATATTTTTTTTTATTTTAACTCATTCAAGATATATTCTGGCATGTCGCGTGTTTGTTTGAGATTATATTATATTCATGTTCAAAGAAAAAAAGAAAACGAAAAAAAATCCATTCAATAAAGTCAAGTTTTGTAAATATTGCTGATACGATGTTGAATCTGAGTTTTGTCGAATTTGTTATAAAAAAAATGAGACAAACTTGATTGGGAGGTTACAGAGTGCGAGAACAAGAGGAAAAATTAGCCAACACTCGTCAGAGTTGTTCAAAGAAGCACAAATCCACGAAAAACAACCAAAAGTAAAACCTAATTTCTTGTTGTTAGTCTTTAAGTATGCTGGTCTTGATTCCCTTCGTGATTGCTCTCATCCTCCTTTAATACGTAAACCTATCCTTCCTTTCTCCCTAAGCCGGGTTGACCTAATGGGCTGGGCTATGTTTAACGGGCTGCGCAACTGAACCGTGCTATGCTGTCGAGCCGAGCTCGCGTGAAGAGATTGTGGTGCCGAGTAAGCCAGGCTTCTTAGTCGAGGACAGATTTGAGCTAATAACGATGAGTAGCTCCAAGTTGAGTCGAATTAATGGATCGAGTTCCTGTGATGGACCTTGTGGAGGGATGTAATCCATCTCCAACAGTAAGTCCCCCCCCATGTCATTTGTGAGAGGCGCATACGATCTCAGTGAATTTGTGAGTATGGCTTTGGAGAATTAAGAACTGGGTCTGAGATTACAGACTTGATCTGCTACAACTACGATCGTCAGTTACTCGACAGAGACTTATGCGAGCATGCAATGAAGAAGGAAGTCATCAGTTACTTGGCATGATGAAATGTCTTAATGGCTCGTGGAGCAGACCGTGACAGGAATTGCTGTCGTTTACTTGGTAAAGCTTATGCCTGAGAATAGTTTGATGTGTTGATCATAGTCGTTAAGATTGTCTTTCAGTCGGTAGATCCGTCCTACTTGGTGAGCGTTGGTGACTTATTAAACTTTATATGGTATGTTTTGAATTCAGATTTGTTCGAACAATCATTTGGTTTAACCAAATATCGGTTTACTCCGACAAGTAGAATCATTTCGCTTAAAAGTACGGCAAAATAGGCGGCACCCTAAGCCCAATAGGCCTAATGATGATGTCGCCTTTGATACTCGTGCTTCTCTTCTATAAATAGGTGACTCCATTCCTATTTCCTCACTTCTCTCCTCATTTAAAGGTACTTTCTCTCTTTTTCTCTTCTTTTATTTTAGCTTGTTTTATCCGATCAGCCACCACGTTTTCGTTGATTTCTCCGACTAGGTTGCTGTTCTTCGATTGTTCTTCCCAAAAGATGTCTTCGATCTGAATATTTTCAAGGGCCGAGAAAGGAAAGGCTATAGTCACCACTCTGAGCCTGGATGAAGATCTGTCAGGCAATGTGAGCCCTATCGATGACTCGGCAAGAACTCATCAGGATGCCTTAAGGGATATTGCCGGGTTGGATTTCACCCATGTCGACTGGCTCTTGTTTCCGAGAGCCAAATCAGGGAAGATGGAGATGTCCAGTCTCCGATTGACCAAGAAAACGTCGCGAATGATACTGAGGAGGATTCAAGAGGCTCTGAGGATGGTGAGAAAGAGTTTGTAGCGAACCAACCCACATACCCGATGGATTATTATCCTATCGGAAATTTTGAGCGATTGCATCTAGATCTGCTTTGACTGTTTGTGGTTGAAGGTCAAAACTGGGGAGACGTTCAGCCTACGTGGTCGAC
Source organism: Moricandia arvensis (assembly GCA_905132765.1). Lineage (NCBI taxonomy): Eukaryota > Viridiplantae > Streptophyta > Magnoliopsida > Brassicales > Brassicaceae > Moricandia > Moricandia arvensis. The sequence continues at coordinate 23,414 of CAJHQP010002444.1, forward strand.
GTTTAAAAGCGTGTTAAATCTCTTAAGGGAATATCGTGTGACTGTCATCACCTTCATAATCCTCAGGAGCGACCATCTTCCATGGCCACCTCCGATAGGGTACCAGTGTGTGTAATACTCGTTTTATGAGAAGCATGCAAATCTGTGGTTTCGGGCTTCCTCAGCTTATAACATCGTACGGCGCCTATCGAGATTCTGTGATAACTCAGTTTGTGATAGGGGCAATCAGGATTACTGTGGCGTTGATGGTGATGGATTCGGAGATAGATATTTTCATGAGCGTTCACATGTTTGAGGAGATGACACATACTCGCCCTCTACCAAATGGCCTCTTGTCAGTAAAGATGAGGTCGAATCTGCACATTATCACTGGCCATCCCTCAAAGACGAATCACTGGAAGCGTTCCTAATTTTACTTCAGGTCCTATGAGGCGGCCTTTTAAGAACATCCAAGTGATAACTATCGCATGTTGTGGAGTCCTGACTTGGTAGATACTCGATTCTGAACATTTTTTCTTTGGCTTGAATTCTATATCGTTGTTCTTTTTTCTTCGCTTTTGAAATTACACATCCTAACACTATCACATATCCATAATAATTCTTTCTGATCACACTCTCAAATTTGCTGCTCTCAGCAAGCAGAAGTGGCCGAAGTTTGACGAGGTGAGGATTCGAAGGCAAAGGAGGCGCATCGAAAAGGTACTTTTTATCGGTCTTAGGGGTTTTACTTCTCTTAGTGAAATTTTACTAAGTTTAGTGTGTTTTGCTCGGTTGATTTTTATAGTTTATTGGCAATCTGATATTCCTTGCGCGGAAATATCCGGTAAGGGACTAATACTTTTTCCGCGAAAAAACAGTCAGTGCAAAAATATGAAGACAAGCCAAACTACAGTTCTCTCCTAGCCGAGGAGATAAACTTGGAGAATCTGAATCCCACGAATGTACTCGATGGGATGAAGTTAGGAGCTTTGGCGGACTCGGGTCCGGTTACGGAGATGAACCAAACTGAGCATGTCAAGATCGTTGAATTTGGGTAGACTGATCAGGTCGCTGAGACTTCGAGGCCCAAGAAGAGGAAGAAAAGCTAGTCTTCCAAGAGATCGAGGGACGATAGTTCTGCCGAGGAAGAGGGTCAATTAGATGGTGACCAATCAACAGACGCAGTTAGGAACGATCATGGAGAGATCCCTGGGACAGATCGGGATAGTCCTGCCGAGGAGAGGCTGAAGAAGAAGAGGTCTGCCGAGAAGCGGCAGAATAAATCTGCCAAGGAAAGCCAGAATGAACCTGTCGGGAGGGACAAGCCATTATTATCAAGGAATTGGCCAAGCATTTGCAGTTTTTTCACCCTAACGATGAAGATGGCGAGAGGAAGAACGACTCTATCATGGAGGAGATACTCCCTGCGACTGCTAGGCGGGCGCTCAAAGAGGGATCTGTTATTCTTCCAAGAAGCCTCACATAGTGAAATCTGATTGTGTAGATTTTCACTATACCAAGGAAACGCCCCTCATAAACGACTAGGACACATGTGCTGACTTAATTTGCAAAATTACGGGGGGTCCGCGAGAGATGTCAGGGTTTCAGAGTTGGCTTTCCTGTATATATACATGGATGCCGCCCGGGCCCGAATGATCGTAAGTTAAAATATTTGTTTCCTTTGATCTTTTGGCCAAAGTTTGATTTTGTCTCTGACTTAATCTTTCTTTCCCCTGCAGTATAACACTTAAACTAATCTCATTTTGCGAGATTATGAGATGGCTCTAAGACATGCGGCGAGGGAACTGAAGGAGGCAAAGGAAACAATCAAGGCGAAGGATGACAGGTTCGAGAGGACTAAGAAAGAGGTACTGGAGAAAGCCAACGAGATCGTTGCGAAGGGTAGGGTCTTAAATCTTGCAAGAGATTTGGACTCTACTCGAGCATCCACCAAGAGGTTAGAGCAGGAGAATACTTATCTCGCTTCCTAGCACGAGAAGGAGCTGAACCGTCTCAAGAAGTCTCGTAGCCACAAGGTCACTCTAGAACCAGTGAGACTCGAGAATTCTGTGCCGGCGAATTACGCCGTTTGTCTGGAGAGATTCCGGAAGCATCTTGATTATTGATATGCATACGATGGTAAAAGGCTCCTTTTGCCAGTTTTTGGAGACCAAAAGTTGCCTAGAGATGTTGAAGGAAAAAGGACAGACCGTCCCGCCGGATTTGCTGGACAGATTGGCTACGGACAAGGCAAAGTTGCAAAATGAAGCTGTTGACTTGGAAATCAGAGATATCCCAGAAACCGATCTCAGTCTTTCCCCTCTAACACTTTCCTTGGTTTACATCAACCAGACACTTCTCTCTGGCCTCAATCATTTTGGATCGAACGTTGGCCATCTGGAATCTGCGACTGCGGTGAGCCTCAGGACCCCAAATCATTCTCTTGGTAGTGATGCGAGGGAAAAATTCACGATCGTGATTTCTCAAGACCCGACTTCTTGTAACATGGCTGTTCATGGTTGAAACTCATTCGGATCCATCCAATCAAGACCGGATCTCAGACGATTCTGCGAAAGGAACAGTCGGAGATCGGTACCAGTACCACCACCCATGTCCGAGTTCCAGAAGGTGTCGTGACTGATGAGGAGCAAATGGTCGCCGAGTCAGAAGGAGTTAGGGGGCAACCCGAGGTGCTGATGGAAGATGTCATAGATCCCTTGACTCAAGAGACAAAGACTAGGAGAACCGGGATGAAGGAGTCGTCAAGTAGGATCCATTGTTGTAGTTCAGAAATTTTAGCCGGCTTTAACATAATTTTCCTTTTGCTTCTATTGTATGAATCGGTTTGGGGAATCGTCTTTGAAGTAATATGTCTCTGTTGGCCACTAGGCCATACTTAGAAATTTACAAAGCACCACTAATTCGTCAAGATCGTCAACTGTTTTGTCGACTTTAAAGTAATCATGTTGGTAATTAGTCGGTGGATCGTACTCTTAAGGATTATTAAATCGCCCGCCCACAAAATCTTGGCCTGTTCTATAGTAATCCTGCTTAAGTTTTTAGTTGGTTAGACTTTACTTAGAGATTATTAGAGTACCTTTGATGACTGTTCGGTCGGTTTTAAATTAATCTCGATAAGTTGTTGGTCGGCACACTGTACTTAGAAATTATTAAAGTGCTAATTAGTAAATTTTTACTTAACAAATATTCTGTTGGCTTTAAAGTAAGCTTACAAAGTTTTTGTTGGTAGACCGTACTCTAGAAATTATTAAAGTGCCAACTCATTTTGCCGTTATACTGGTCGGCCAAATATTGGATCAGGATACGTTTGGTCTTGACCTTGTTGATCCGACTGGTCAGTCGTCTTAACCTTGGCATATGATTCGTTAACCAAGTATTTGATCAGGAGATGGTTATCGGATCGTGAGTTGTGAGTACCTCTACGTGGATCTGTACTAGGATCTTGACCTCTTGTAGCTGACGTAGGCATCTGTGAGTCGACGGGTCTCATATTTAGACATTTTAGTCGTTTGGAACATTGATCGCAATGAACGTGACATTACGGACTGTCGTTCGGTGAAATGAAATGCATCATGTCGAACGCGGGTGCCGATCACTCGGAAGGGTGTGGCGAATAAGATTGTCGTTCACTCAGCAAATCGTTAGGACGAAAAGTGATAAGTCAGCTCGTCATTTGCTGGTTAAACGGTCTTTCTGCCTTAGGAAAATGTTTCGATAAATCATGACATGTATGGCTGTCGTTCACTCGGCAGAGGATTTTCCTTATAAAAATTGCGTGTGATTTATGTTTTTTTTGGTTACATCTGGACCTATTAAGGATGTTTACATACCCCCAAGGAGGATCAAGCCATATATAGTTCTTTTCTTTTACCGAGTGAAAGTGACGAGTAGTTGTAAAGCTGTCATTCACTCGACGTTTATTTATGGAGTTTCCTTTACTGGTAGTAACATCTGAGGTTCATGGAACTCCATGACCTAGGCACAATTTCGCCGAATGATGTCTCGAGTTGGTAGACTCCAAGCTTGACTACTTGGACGATCTTGTAAGGACCTTCCTAGTTGGTTCCAAGCTTCCCTACTTTCCACTCCTTAGTGTTTCGAACACTTTGCATAATACCAGATTGTTGAGTTCGAGGGGTCTTCTGGATCCGAACCAGTGCCTGGTCACGACGCTTTTCTATCGCGTCTAAGACATTGACCATCATCTCTTTATTGGGCTCCGTGTGCTGAGGCATTTTTGCTTAGTGCTGGATGGTCACGTTAACTTCAGAAGAAGTCATTGCTTCAACTCCGTACTAAGCAGAAGGGAGTCTTATTGGTTGCACCTCTCGGCGCTGTTCGGTGCGACCAAAGTATTCAATCTAGTTCGTCTACCCAATGGCCCGGATCAAATGCTAGAATAGACCAAGTGGGGGTAAAAAAATCTCAAATAGACCCATCCATTTTTCTTTTTCTTTTATATTTAATTTTAAATAGAAAATTAGATAAAATAACTAAAAAACCTAAAAACTTCAATATATTTAATAACCCATGCCATTATTATCCTGCCCAGAATCTGACCCGTATCCAGACCCGAAACCCAACCCAGTTTTAACCCTAATTTTCTTCTTCTTCTTCCTTCTTCTCCATTGATATACTTTCACCTTATAACAAAATCAAAAAATTTCTTCAACCATCCACCAAATTTCTCTTTCTTATTCAAAATCAGTTAACCCATAATCATTATAAATCAATTATATCTTACCTATAATCGAATTTCACTTTTTACGTACGAGATTCAAAAAAAAGAAAAATGCAGAGTATTACTAATACAACTAGTACAACTCCAACTAGTACAACTTGTACAATTCAAATTAGTAAAACTAGTACAACTATAACGAGTATAACTAATACAACTTTGCAATTAATATGCTAATTTTAGTTTTTGTTTTCAACGCATGAAGATGATAGAAAAAAGGATGACGTAGAACCAATAAGACATGTTGCGCTAATCTCTCTCTGTCGACATGTATCAAATACATGAATAGTTTATTTTTAATAATATTTGATTTGGATAATGATTTATTTGCAAGTTGTATTAGTTATACCTAGTTGTACTATTTTAAAAAAAAATCATCTTCAGCTTTTTGTTCTTTGAGGCGAAAAAGGTAGATGAGGAGCTAAAAAGGTATTCAACCATGGTTCCAAAAAACACAAATCACTTAAAAGAGAAGAAGGAGCGTCTGCGATGAGTAATAGTGTCTCACCGGCGATGAACAAAAAAAAGACTTTACTGTGAAGAAAAGAGATGTCGCAACGAAGAAGAAAGATGTAGTGAATAAGAAGAGAGATGCGCCAAAGAAGAGTGAAGTGTGACGAAGAAGAGGAAGCTCGACAGTGGTGTTCACTAGTTTTTGAGATGTACCGGTTTGTACCTAGTTGTACTAGTTCTCGTGTCGTACATGTTTTTACACAGTTGTACTAGTTTATTAGTTGTACCGGTTTGTACATAGTTGTACTAGTTTTTGAGTTGTACCGGTTTGTACAAAGTTGTACTTTGACAGTGAAATCAAAAAAACTAGTTGTACCACATAAATTTTCAACTTAACTCAGTTGTTCTACTTCTTTATGTGTACATGCATTTGCCCCAATACAATGAAATCACCAATTTTGTTTAAATACACTTGATGTATGTTTTTCAAAAATTATGTGGACAAAGAAGTTAACAAACCTTAAAAGTATAAGGTAGATCATGTAAAATATGTGATTGTGTTATAATTTTTAATTCTTTAAAAAATCAAAATAGATTAAAAAAACTTTCTGAGTACATACCAATTGGGATATTTGATTGTTTTTTCTTATATGAAATACCAAATTATTCTGCTAATTTTTTATATGTTAAAGTTATACCAGTTGTACCAGTAATACTCATCTGATATATAATAAAAATTATATCAATTGTTTATATATCTAGTTTTAGGGGTTGTACCAATATTTTCACTTCATAACTTTGTAAAAAATATGTTCGATGATTGTTTATCATAATAATATGACTAATATAGTTAATAGACTTAAAATATAAAATATATAATGTAAATTAAGAATGTAATGTAATAATTTAATAAAACTGAAAAAACCTCAAAAAGATGAAATTTTGTCATAGAATATTTACTTGTTTATTTTATGTGTAAATTATAACATTTATATACTAGTTTTATAATTTTTAATATATTTAGTTGTACGAGTTATACTAGTTGTACTCAGTCGAATGAGAGAATAGGATAAGAAAAGTTTTGTGGCTGTGAATGGTTGAAATTAAAAAAAAAATAGAAGGAGAGAGAACGAGAGAGATGTGAAATCGTGTGGCCAAGATTAAAACATAAGTATAATGATCCAATGGCTCATGTTACCTATTCATTAAGGGTAAAAGCATAATTTTCTTTCTTTGGTCTATGTAGATTTTTTCTGGTTGTTGTAGATTGTTTTTCACCATTTGTCCCATTTTAGATTTAAGTCCCAATGGCCCTTCTTGGGGCCGAGGCATTTTTTCTACTGTCAATGATGATTTTTTTGTTGCTCCGACTTGTCCTTGCCCTGAGGGTATCCTGGTGTTGACGTACTGGGGCGAATCCTCCATATGCCGCAGGATCCTCAAAAGTTGTTGATGTGAAATGCGAGCCATTGTCGGTCACGATTTCGTAAGGAAGAGCGTGTCAATAGATGATGTACTTCCAGAAAAATCTCTGCACCTTTTTATCCGTGATATGGATGAAAGCCTCAACCTCCACTCACTTTGTGAAGTAATAAGTCATGACGAGCAGGAAACGTCTTTGTCTCAAACTCAGCAGAGTGCTGACTATGTCCATCGCCAGCGCATGAATGGGTAAGGCACAGTAGTGGTATTTAAGAGTTCAGTTGGACATTGGATATTTGATGCAAGCCACTTCACTTGTCACATCTTAAGGCGTACGCCTCATAATCGGAAACCATAGTCGGCAATACTATTTGAGATGTTTAACTTTGAGGGCTAGTGCTCGTCCACCGGAGTGGTTACTTTCGGCTCCTTCGTGAGTCTCAGCCATCACTAGTCTGGTTTCTGCTCCATGAATGAACCTTAGTGGGAATTTGTCGGTTCTCCATCGAGAGAGCTTGTCGTCCATAACAACATAGTTTATACTTTGTACTTTCATCCGGCAGGCCTCTCATTTGTCAGGTGGAAGTATGCCGTGGGCGAACCCAATAAAAGGGAGCCTCCAATCTAGGGTGGGTTTCTCGGTACTATCCGCAGGTGGATCTAACTCCATATCATCTCTTTTCGATATTGGAGAGGCTATTTCATCTTTCTCGGAGGCTAGTACTATGCTTGGTCTGTCGATCCGCTGGATTGGGATGGCTCTTTTGACTTGGTACTTTGGTTTGCTCCCCAGTGCCACTAGGATGTCAGCAAACTATCGGCATGCAAGATCTAATTGTTACTCGAGGAACTCCAGCTCTGGATCCTTTGTTTTCGAGGGAACATCGATGTGAAAGATCTAATTGTTATTCAGCAAGATGAGGTCTTGCTCAAGCTGGGGAACTAGTTCGATCAGAAAGTTGGCAAGGAATTGGGATTTCTCTGCCGATCGATTCCTATAACTGATGTCGTGCTCGTTAAGCTCAACAGCCTATTTCGATAATCAGCCTGGTATTTTTCACGACGGTGCGGAGGGGTTGATTGGTCAGGATGACGATCGAGTGGGACTGGAAATATGTTCTGAGTTTTCTCATCGAGGCAACCACGGCGGGGCTCTTTACTCAAGTGTTGAGTAAAGTATCTCCGCATTGGTCATCCGTTTGCTTGTGTAAAAGATATATTTTTCTTCCCCTCGGTCCTCTTTAAACGAGGGCGCTACTGACTGCAATGGAAGAGACCGCAGTATAAAGATACATGGTATCACCCTCGTCGAGTTTGGATAATACTGGCGGGTTCGTCAAGTACTACTTTAACTTCTCGTCCAAGACGAACTTCTTATTTCCCCGTAACATGTCGTAGAATGAAAGGCACTTGTCTGTTGATCATGAGATGAACTGGTTGAGAGCTTCTACTCAGCCGGCAAGGCGCTGCACCTCATGACTATTTTTGGACTCGGAACTCTCGGAGATTTGCTTAGGATTTGCCTCGATTCCTTTTTGGGTGACCACATAAACGAGGAATGCTCCAAACATTACTCCAAAATTACACTATATTGGGTTCAGCTTCATACCCCATTTGTTCAATGTGTGAAAGCACTCTTTAGGTGACCAAGATGGTCGGCAGCGATCAAGGACTTGAACAGCGTATTTATCGATGTAAACTTCCATTGTAACCCAAGTTTGCCGGCAGACATTTTGTTGACCAATCATTGGTACGTTTCCCCTGCGTTTTTTTCAAGCCAAATGAAATGACTTTATAGCAGTAAGTCCTGCGGCCAGTGATAAATGTGGTCTTCTCCCGATTGTCTGGATGCATCCTTATCAGTTTGTAGCCTGAGAAGGCATCCATATAAGTCAACAACTCGTTTCTTGCTGTTGCCTCCACAAGCCGGTCAATGCGCGGGAGAGGAAAACTGTTCTTGGGGCAAGATTTTTTTGAGTTTAGTGATACCGACGTACTTGCCAGTCTTCTTATTTAAGACTACTGGGTTGGCCAGACACTCAAGGTATCATTCCTCAGCGATCGAGCCCATACTGAGTAAACGATTCATTTCATGGTTAACGACATTCGATCTCTCGGGACTCAACTTTCTCCTTTTTTGTCTAACTGGTTGAAGGTTGGATCGACGTTTACCTCGTGTGTCATGATGGCAAAAGAGATCCCTTATATCCTCCGTTGTCTAGTCGAAGGTTGAGATATTTCCTTAAGGAAGGAAACTCTCTCGTCCTTTAGTTCGTTGGCAAGATAGGCACCAACTGTAATTGTTTTGCTCGGATCGATGTCGTTGATGCGGACTTCTAGAACTTCCTCATTTAGTGGGTAAATTTTCTGAATTGTCTTTGCCACTATATTGGTATGTGTTGCCGATTGTCCAAGTTTTACCTTGGAGACAAGGAGATTCATCACTGCCTACTAGTCCCCTCGGAGTGTTTGAACCCGTCCATCTCTGACAGTGATATGCTGAAATTAACCTTCAAGTTACTCTCTCAAATAATAAGTTCGGTGTAGTACTTGAGGATCAAATCTATAGAAACTCTATGGTTAGATCAGTTTGTAGACAATAAGGGAGAAGCACTAGACTTGGGTATTTATCAATCAAGAGATTCAAAACACAATTCTGATAAGGGTTTTATAGGTTCGATTCCAGAACTCGAATATCAAAAGTTATCCAACTCTCATTGCAATAAACTATCATATGTCTAACTCTAATCTAATATCAACTCCCGTTGTATATCCGATGAATCAAACAAGAAGTATACACAATTCAAATATGTTCAACTAAAATCCTAGACCAACTCCCACTGTGAATGGATACTTAGTTCAACAGGATTAGTTACACGTATCAGTTACACTCTCAGAATGATCTTATGATTCGAGGTTCTCGTTAATTACTCTAGATCCTAGTATGATGAACAATCCTAATGTAGAAATCTGTGAATAACCCTAGCATTTCTATGATTAGCAATTTGACATTAAGCTCATGAAATCCCTAAATCTAACAAGAGAACTACTCAGACATGAAAGCAATAACACAAATCATAGTCTCAATAAATATCATATAAATCAAAACATGAGTTCCAAATATATCTCTGAAGGAGTTTTACTCTTCTCTCCAAACCTAAAATAAAACTTAAGGAAAGTGTAGCCTCAATAGTGGCTGGAAAATAAGCTAAATAGGTTAAAACACGTTCACATACTTCTTTGTAAATATGGGGAACTTTGGGCCAACTTGTAACTCTTGAAACTTGCATAAAATTCTTCGGTTTGCTGTTCTGAGAAGGGCGTCGTTTGATGCCAGGGTGGCATCTGTAATATCCCGTCTTCATGAGAAAGAATTACTTTATTTATGGAGAGTTTATTACGAGTTTGTAATTTAGTTCTAAAAATTATTTTTTTCGGAGACAAAATACGAAGCTGAAGAAGGAAATCAAAATAGTATCAATGGGAAGCAAAAAGGCGAGTTTAGTTCAGCTGCTTGAGAAGAAATCAGAATTTCAAGTCGGATTTAGAAGTATTGGATGGCACAGTAAGGTTCCTTGAGCAATTTGGTGGATTGAAAATATCGATGGTTTGATCTAAAATATCATCGCTGGACGAGAAAAATGGTCGAGAAAAATGGTCGAGAAATTATTCTTAGCCATTAAAGTGAAATGTTTTTGGGAATAATTTAAAAATGTTTTGGTTTGAAAAAATAAATGTGGGTCGATCGTGTAGAGTTAAGCATTCTCGGGTAAAGAAAGCTGGACGAAAACATAGAAAGCTGGCTGTGTGCTTCAGCTACTGTGGATGAGTGAGAAACCAGCCTGCTTACATGTCCCGATGATGTAACTTCTTGTGATGAAGCTGCTTGACATGTGTTCCCATTCGGCAATGAGTAGTGACTAGCTTCTGCTACCTTCCACCACCTCCTGCTCCCTCATGCAAGCTTCTGGACATGTGTCCCAATGATGCAACAGCTTGTGATGAAGCTTCTGAACATGTGTCCCGATGATGCAACTGCTTGTGATGAAGCTACTGGACATGTGTCGCCATTCGGTAATGAGTGCTGTCCAGTTGCTGCCACCTTCCGCCACCTTCTTCTCCCTCATGCACGCAGGCCCAACCCTAATTCAAGCCATTCTCAGATATAAATAGCACCTTAGGACCTTTAGGAACACACACACACACACACACACACACACACACACACACACACACACACACAAATTCACCTAAAAATCTAAACTTGAGTTCGGTTTATCTGACCCAAGCGACCTGAATAGGAAATCCGAAGGTAAAAGATTGCCAGTACGAAATCAAGAAGAAGGTTTCGAGCGGGTAAGAAGGATTTTGTAAATATCCGGAATCATAGAGTCAAACCACATCAGTTAATCATTGTGAGTCACATTTACTTGTTTGTTAACGAGTTTAAATGCAGATTCCTAACATCGGAGATGGTTTCTGCGCTATGAATTCCGGACCGGTCTAGGTGTTAGTTTGTGGTTCTGAGGATTAAGATGACGTCTGATGTGGGAATTGAAATTCACACCGTCGATTTCTGTAATTTAAGGAAAGCTAAGAAACCCTAACTTTCCCTGTGGTCCCGGATACCTGCTGAGCCTAACAACAAGTAGTCAAGTTATGAAAATACAGACGAAACAAAATAAATCGAGATGAAGAAATAGAAATCTTATTCTGAATCTGCGTATCAACATTTAAAACAGGTAAAATCCTCGTCCGTAAGAGTTGTCGGCGAGTTCCCTAGTTCTAACAACATAAGACTTGAAAACCTAATTGAGTCGCAGCTCGATAACAAAATAGAAAGTTGCCTAAACTGCTCTAAGTTCTAAGCTGCAGAGAATTTTGTCAGTGTGGATCCCTCTACCTTACTTCTCTTATATAGGTATTCAAGGTCGATCGTCTTTCCTTTTCTTCCCCCGATTAGATTTTATCCTTCCGCGGATATCTTCCTTATCTTCTCGTTTTTTTCTAATTATCTCGGAACTTGAAAATTATCTTCTCTTCCATTTAACTTCTGCGGATATCCGGTAGACCGACATTATAATTTAGCTCATTCTCGTCTAAAACCATAAATGGACCTTTATCTCGTTTTAGACCCTTTCGGGTGTTTTGCGATTTAAGCGATTTTTACGATTTTTACGTTTTTTACGGAGAAATTGTCCTTCATATGATTACACAATGCTGGCTCCGAGAAATAATAAACCAATCATATAGTCAAGATAACATTGGTGTTTAAGTTAACCATTATAATTTTATACGATTGACTCAGAGTTTTACGAGAAAACAAGTCTTTGCGATTTTCATCATAAAACTTCAACAAAAACTCCAATCTAGACAAAACAAGAAACAACATAGTACCAAATGATAGAGTGGTGAAGCGGATACTGCGAGTAGATGTTGTACGCATCTAGTCGCCCATGGGCGACTAGAATTTGTCGAGAGTCTAATCGCCTGTGGGTGAGTAAACTATGTGGAGATTCTAGTCGTCCGCGTGCGACTAGAATTGGAAATGATGCGGTTGTTCCTTCGATTGTTCTTCCTGATTTGCTGACCGGGACAAAATGGGTAGAGAGATTAGGAGTTCAGATGCGACGATTTCTTGTTTTCTTTTTACTCAAAAGAGAGATTATGTTTCCGCGGTAATTTTTAGGTATCGATTCCGTCGTGACCATATTTGACCCCAACAGTTAGTCCCCCCAGCTTGCAAGAGTTTCTGAGGAGTTCTTGCGAGATGTTAGGTAAGTTAGGCGGAATTGATGGTTAGAAGTTTGAGGATGAATTGTAATCCCTCTTACTATAAGTATGTGGACTAAGCTTTCAAATTATTTACTTCCTTACTCACACAAGAAATTCTCCCAACGTAGATAATCACTTTTCTCTCTTTTTCCATTGTTTTTTTGGTATTATGGCATTCAACAATGAAGTTTCTGAGAGTGCATTGCCTTCCATTTTTGTTCCCGAGAGCTTACGAGTTTCGGATCCCGCAACATGGGGAGAGTGCTAACTCTCTGCCTCGTGGCTACTTTACATTTTACTAGGTGCATCTTCTACAATGTCGCCTATGGTTTTCTATCCGGGAAGCCATAGTTCGGTTCCTGGATCACTATGGCTTGTCGCTAGGTAACCTTCCGCCTGCTGGTCTGCAGCACCTCGTCGGAATTTCGGTTCGGAGTTACAAACGAGGGATGGACCTGAGAGTCAACTATGTTCTAGCATTTCTATATCTGAGGAGTACGGGTATGTCGCTCTGATACTGCCTCAAGCCAAGGAGTCCCATGGCGGTGATCAAGTCACTTATGTCCAACTTTCATGGTTGGGATAAGCGTTACTTCTTTGTCTGCATAGATAAGGCTTCCGTTGTGGAAGGAAGCATCCCTATCTTCAGACGAAGATGGGGTCGCACGGGTATCGTGGTTGGATACTTTGATCGTTTTTTGGTTGCTTATTGATGTCTGACCATTTTTATGTTTTGCAGTTGTCGACCCTCTTCCATCGTTCCCCGCGTACATACTCGTTGTTAGGGACCTTCTTCGAGGCGGACAATTCCATTGAGGTTACTTTTCTCAACTGCAAGTTTGCGCATCGGTTGAGTACCAGCATTCTCGAGCTTGACCTCATACGGTCATGGACGAAGAACCGGATCCGGTTATGGAGAAGTACGTCCCAAACAAGATTCTTATTGTGAGAAAGAGAGAGAGAGAGGTCTCCCAACAATAACCAAGCCGCCGCTGATGAAAGCGACGTCGCTTACGATGGGTTGGATTTTCCCTTGGAGGAGTGGTATCACGATCTCCTCGCTGGAGATGAGATAGGTACTAGTCAGACCCCGCTGCTGTCGTCCGAAGGTGGATCCAAACTTGACGAATATCTCACCTCTCTTAGCATTCCATTGGGTCAGCCTGCGACCAGCGGATAACCTGTCAGATCAGCAAATTTTACGTAAGCATCGCGACTCTGCATGGAGGTCAGTTTTTGCATTTACTTCAGCCTTGTTTTGTAGAACTTGCCTCTAACGAAAGGTTTCTTGCAGGGCCTTCATGGGACGGACGAGGCCCTTAGGGCGAGGCACGTTGAAGCGCCGATGGCTCAGTTTAAAGTTGATATGGCCAAAAGGAAAAAGCTAGCTTGAAGAGCGAGGTTGAGGCGTGCCTTCTTCGTCGTGAGTGTAGAGCTGGTCAAATTGAAATGGCCTCAATCATGAATGATCATTCGGCGCAGTTTACAGCTGACTTTTGAGAGTTCCAGCGTGCATATAAGTCCTTTGGGGATTATCGCGAGTGTTGAGGTTTCGTCGGCGCTCTGTGGCGCACGCAGGGAAGCGATTACGAATTTAAGATCAAAGAGGCGATGATGTCGAGGTATCTGGAAGACCTTTCCAACATGGAATTGATGATCACTCAGATAGAGAGGAAAATGTGGGAGCATTAGGCCCCGATTCCCGTTTCTCCTGAGTCGAAGGATGTTGGACCCGCCGCTCCGGGTGAGGATGTCAAGGTTCAGAAACATGTGGACCCACTGAGAGTTAGCGATTACTCGACTGGGAGGTCGATGTCTAGGAACTATGAGCTAGATCCGTGAAGGATGTTCGTGTTTTTAAGGAGTGTGTTCCCTGTGTTATGCTTATGTTATGGTTTTGGCCAAGTTTGGCCGTTAGACTACCGGGACTGGCCATGTGTGGCGTTGAATCCCTGCTGCTCAGCAGTTTTCTTTTAATAAAGTATGTTTCTTTTTAATAGTGTATGAATATTATCGTGGATCTAGAGTAAGAATACAAGTTGTCATATCGTATCTAATTCTTTGAAGAATCATTATGTCCGTTATTTTTTTCGGGTGCGAGTATTCGAAAACTTAGTTTTTTTGGTTTTTAATGAATATACGAAGGTAAGCGAAGGGAACAGTTTTGGGATCTCGTATCAGTTAGATACTATACCTTGAAATGTTTGAGACCAGTGTGCCGGGTTTAGGGCAATACCTAGGCTTACTATCGGTTTTAGGGTTTGTGGTGACTACTCTGGCTTTCGTTAAACGTTAGCGGTTTTGACCTGGTTCCATCTCAATATATGAAGTCTACCAAAAGTTCTCGGCTTATATGACTTGCATCTATTGGAAACCGAGCATCTCTCCAAAGAAAATTTTGAAGTCGTCTGGAAGTGCTGACAAAAATTTCGGATTTCTTCTATAGCGCACTATTATCCTACAAGAGGGGGAGGTCTAAACGTTTGTTTAGAGAACAGTTGATGTACTCGTCGGGCCAATCGAGGAATGAGATATAAGAGCGTGTGTATACTCTTATGACTTAGTTATTAATTTATAGACGCGGACGGACTGTTTTGGTGGTTTTTTGAGTTTGAAACTCTATTTTCAAAGGTTCTCTCGCAATGTCCCGCTTTTTTTTTCCAAAAATATGTTATATGTTTAAGGTAATCTCAAGTTTTTGAGAATATGGTTTAGTGTTTTGGTTGGAGGTCGTTTTTGACAATGTATCTGAGAGTCATTTGTGTAGTAGTTTGTTAAGAAGTGTTTTCAGTCCGGAAGTTTCCTTAGTGTATCGTTTTTTGAAACGTTGTGTGGGTTTCGAAGATGTTCAGTTATTGTCGTGAAGACTTATGTGTCGTCCGAGGGATGCTTGTTGGAAGCAATCTGATATACCATGCATTTTACCAAATTTAGGCCATTGTATATGTGCTTTTTAGAATCTATAATATGGGTTTGGAGTATGTTTTAGAGTGTTTTCAGGTTCATGTACGTTCGGTGATTCTGGAGATTTTTGAGATGAAGAAAAACGCAGATGCGTCAGATGTTTAGCTGTGGATGGATATCTTACCACCATCAGATTGATCCCATACTTTGACACAAGATATAGAGTTGAGTTAGATTTCCAATTCTACCGGTTTGAATTTAATCAGCATCCTGTAGAAGAGGTTATGCCAGTGTAACTGAAGAGTGGCCAGTCTGCCTCGCGAGAGGAAGCTGTCGGAGAGATGAAGGAACGTCAATCGACGACACGGACTTGGTGTCGATCGACGGTGATGCCAGAACGCGGGCCGAGTATATTTCAAGACTGACTTAAGCCCATAAGCTACCACAAATTACCAGAATACCCCCTATTTATGTGTTTTCTAAGCCATTGTTGATGACTAAGCATTACAAGACGCTTTATTTTATTCATAATTCTTAGATTAGGAGAGAGATGTTAAGAGTCTTCTTGGAACTCCTTTGGATTTGGTTTTATTATTATTGCTTTCTATTTCATATCTATTCATCATTGATTTTTGTGATAAATATCATGTCTGAGTAGATCCACCAGCTAGGTTTAGGTTTTCTAGGGTTTTGATGGATTAGCTTAACAATAGAATTTCTAGGGTGTTCGTTGTATCCTTCAAAGGACTGTTCTTATTGCTTGCTTCTAGAGTAATTAACTAGAAACCTGATCATAGGATCTTTAGGCGCGCGCGAGAGCATGGTCTATTGCATGAACTGAATCATGATGAGCTAGATTTTTAGATACATGCGAGAGCTGGTTTAATTAACTTATTGAACTTATCGAATTAGGTTGTAATGCTTGACTTAAGCAACCATCGATCTACGCTAGTCCAATATCATCGATTGACGATTTTTATTTTTAGTCTTACTTACTTTACCCTTCTTTTTTGTTTAAGGTACATATATCTTAGTATCAGGAAGCGATGAGAAGAGGATTTTTGGGCTCTACAAAGAAGGAGTCTACTGATTCACGCATGATCCCTCAAGGAGGGTAGCCGACACCCTCCAAGCAGCGATCAATAATGAAGAGAAAGAAGTATCGACGACACCAACACCTCGTCCTGGATCGATACCAATCCTATGACGTCGGCCGACATCAATTACTCGGTATCGATTGACCCCACTAGCGAGAACATAGAGGAAATCGAAGTGCTTATACTTGAGGCTGGTGAGAATGGGATCTTAAGAGACAACAAAGGTCGATCTCGCAACAGTTCAAGACAACTGATTTATACACATGGGCTGTAGTCCCTAATGTTATTACTGTTTATGAGAGGGATGAATTTGAGCTGAAACGTATATATATCATTGTTATGGATCAGCGTCCCTTTCATGGTTTTTCTCAAGAGAAACCAATGGCTCATATCAACATGTTTAAGGAATTGGTATTGTTTATCTTCAATGGAGTCTCTGAAGACCATACTTCTGCGAACTCTTCCCATACACCCTTGCTTTAGATGCAACTCATTGGTTCAAGAAGCTACCACCAGGCTTCCTTACTACCTGGAGTGACATAAGTAACGCCTTCCTCAAACAAATTTCTCTATGATGCTGCAGCAAATCTAGAGATTGAGATGGAATCTATGTGAGATATATCGTAGAGGATGATGGACATCATGGATTTGGAGAGCCAGGAAGAGCAGATGAAGCTGATATTAGTGATCCGACCTTCTAATTGCTCGACACAAAGACCTCAACGTCGATCGACACTAAGACCTCAGTAACGATCAACACATATCTCTGTTGTCGATCGATACCTCTTAAAAAATCTGAAAGATGGAGTTGCTTTCGAGACATTGCAGAATCAACACTGAAGTTTGATCAGTCGATTATAGAGGATTTCTTGGAGCTAGAGGATGAGAAACAACTTGAAAATTCGGGTCAGGACTTGGAGATTAACCTTGATGACGATCAGCACACTTCGGGAAAAGATCTGGAGACTTCACCAAAGGCTAACATCGATTGACACCCGCCTAATGATATCGATCGACACCCACTGGATGCTATCGATTGACACATCCCATCCGACATCGATCGACACCCACCGTTGGAAGAGCTGCTAGAATATACAGTTTAGCTGGAACCGATATAGGAAAGAGTGCAAAAGTCTGAGACCTCACATCTTCCTGTCCATAAACATCAGAGATCACCAATCTGCACAGAAGATGCTGATGGGTTTCACAAAAGAGTGAAGAGGGTACATGATCCTGTGAAGATTGTGGTTCCATGCGCTGTATTTAAAGCTGAATATCCTATCCCACCAGATAAAAGTGTTCATCTAGGTTCCCACAATGGGGTATTTGATGATCATCAGCGTACAAACAGATTCTCAGTGACGGTTGAGATTTACTAGCAAAGTTGAGAAAGGCCGCACAGAAGCAGTATCAAACGACATCAACAAGCAGGCATCGATCGACACTACCACTTCACCATCGATCGACACCCATCATGTATCAGAGCATTTGAAGTGTGCCAAAATCTTTTTGATGAAGGCAACCACACGAGATCAGACAAGTCTGGGGGAAAGAAGAGAAAGAATTGGAAGAAGAGAAAAAGGATCAAGGGTGGTCCTCAGTTATCATTGATTCCTCACTTCTTAGATGGTGTCAGAAAATTCTGAATGCGCAGAAGATGCTTCTCACAGCCATTTGCAAAGCTTCTCGAGCACTCCTTATTACTGAGATGATAGACAAAGGAGAAGAGTCTATGGAGGAGGCTTTCATAAAAGCATGATAAAGCTTCAGAGAGTAGACATTGAGACTTGTTTTGGAGCAAGTTCTCATTCTCATCCGAACTGAATCAGAGCTCCAGAAGTCAAGCTAATGACTGAAAATAAGTGTGATGTGGGAGGCAACCCACTGTTAGGTTTGTTTTAAATTTGATTTTATTTTCATTTATTACTGACTTTTTGTGTTTTAATTGGATCCGACCAAAACGAGTTTGCACCAGAATTGACGATGTCTAGCTAGCATCGATCGACAAAGCATCATAAGTATCGATCGCCACTTAATTGTGTTGATCGACACTCACATCAATGGCAGGTATACTTGCGAAACCTTGTTAAATTTTGTATGTCTGATTTATTTTTTTTTCACTAATTTCAGACTATATAATACTAGAGACAACAATTTTTACGTCTGAGGGAAGTATTACTAATATTGTGTTTTATTTTGAGCTTTATTGAGTTTAAAACTGGTTTTATAAAAAAAGAGTAGAAACTTCCAAGAGTACCATCGGTCGAGACTGAAGAAGAAAAATTGGTCGACAATGGATCAAGACCATCGCTCTACACCATCCACCTACCATCGATCGACACTCTTTTCTAGAATCTGGTATCGAGTTTCTCTCTTAAGCTTTCACTTATGATTTATTTATCCTAACCAAACCGAGACGAGATAACACTGGGGAGAGTGTTATTTAAGTCTGGAGAGGTTCGCTGATGCTATTTATTGTTTTGAGCTTCTATTTGCTATATCTATATAGGTTTTTCAAAATTGTTATTGAGTTAAGAAGGGGATTATGATCAGATTTATATTTTTACTTGTTCATTAACCACTCTATAGCACCATTCTTAGACTTGTTGCTTGCAGAGAGTACTAGAGATACCAAAGTGGATCATCCTGCCAATATATCAGACTTTCTTAGAAAGTTTGAAAGAACCAAAGCTAATCTCCAACCTAATACTGACTTATTTGCTTGCTTTGGGGTTCAGCATACATTGGATCGGATTCCTCTTGCAGGTATGTAAGGTAAAAGTCAGTGTGCTTATGATTCCCTTCTCTCGCTCTCTTCGGCATCTATAAAAAGAAAGAAAGAAAAGATTGAGATGATTTATTGAGATCCAGAGGGCTAGGTACATTACCGATGAACCCACTATTTTAATTTAAAGGAATGATCATACATCGTTGGAAGCGAGGGGTAGGTACATTACCGATGACCTCACTATTCGCTTACACTTTGTCAAAAAATCGAAAAGATAATGGCATAATATCTGTATCATCAGCACTGATCATTGGATTTGAGATCTAAAAAGAAGAGAAAAGAGAGAAGAAAAGGACCAAATAAGTCTACTACCTGTGTGTTTAGAATACTTGCAGGGGTAAGAGTCCATGTGTCCTTTGATCAATACTCCTAAGGTAAATCCTGCACTTTTATTTTATGCGAGAAATGAGGTTCGTAGAGGTGTGAGTCCAACAAGTATTTGATAAATTTGCTAGTAGAATGGATTTGGTTGCCATACTAGGATAATATATAAAGTTTCTCTAAGATTACCATTTATTTGATGTGGTTGCAACATAATAGAGGTGATAAGGATAAGTTAGAGATACTGTGATTCTTGTTTTTCAAACCTTTTTCAGATTGTGATATTCTTTGCTTGAGGACAAACAAAAAGATAGTCATGGTATATGTGATTTTTAGAATCTATAATATGGGTTTGAGGTATGTTTTAGAGTGTTTTTAGGTTCATGTATGTTTTGGAGAACTTTGGTGGTTCTGGAGCTTTTTGAGATGCATAACTGTATAGACACGTCAGATATTTGGCTATGGATGAAGACCTTCCAACCATTATATTTAGCTCATATTTTGACACAAGTTATATATTTTGAGTTAGATTTTCAATGCCACCATTTTAAGGTCAATCGGCATCATGAAGAAGAATTTATGCCCGTTTTAATGAAGAGTGATCAGTCTACCTCGCGAGAGGAAGTTGTCGAGGAGATGAAGGAACATCGATCGATGACACAGCCTTGGTGTATATCGACGGTGATTCCAGAACGCCGGCCGAGTATATTTCAAGACCGACTTAAGCCCATAAGCTACCACAAATTACTAGAATACCTATGGACGACCTAAAATCCTATTTAGGTGTTTCTAAGCCATTGTTGATGGCTAAGCCTTACAAGACACTTTATTTTATTCGTAGTTCTTAGATTAGGAGAGAGGGGGGGGAGGAATCCTTCAGAGTACTCCTGGAACTCCTTTGGATTTGGCTTTATTATTATTTCTTTCTATTTCATACCTATTCATCTATGATTTCAGTGACAAATATCATGTCTGAGTAGATCCACCTTCTAGGTTTAGGTTTTCTAGGGTTTTGATGGATTAGCCAAACATTAGAATTGCTAGGTGTTCATTGTATCCTTCACATGATTGTTATTATCGCTTGCTTCTAGAGTAATTAACTAAAAACCTGATCATAGGATAGTTAGGCGCACGCGAGAGCATGGTTTATTACATGAACTGAATCTTGGTGAGCTAAGTTGTTAGATACATGCAAGAGTTGGTTTTTAACTTAGTGAACATATTGAATTAGGTCGTAATGCTTGACTTAAGCAACCATCGATTGATGCTAGACCAATAGCATCGATTGATGCTAGTCCAATAGCATCGATCGACGGTCATTCTGAGTTCACATACTAGAATTGGAACAAGGACTTAGTCAATAGATTAGACTCGCAGCGAGAGCTAGTCGTCTTTTACATTAGATTTTGGGTGCTAGACTTAAGGCTTTGAGTTCTGAAGGCTTAAGTCTAGCACCCATCCTTTCATCAAACAATAAAATCCTTGAATTACTTACTTTATTATTTACTATCCAATATATTATTTGACCTAGCGTAGTCTGAAACTCAAGTCTATTGTGTGAGATATCGAGTGTATGTGGCTACGATCCTTAAGCACTGAAATTAATCTCTTATTCGAGAGAGTTTCTCTTGGGGTAATTTGAGCTCATCACACTCGGGGTTTGCTTGGTTTTTATTGAGTTGGTTATTCGGGGGATTTCTGTTTTCGGGTTATACAATAACCGTTTATTCGGGCCTGGGCGTTTCTTAACAGAAACCAGCCCCTGTTGTCGATCGACACCATTTAAAACCCCTGGAAAAGTGAGTTGTACTGAGGATATCGCAGACCCGAAACTGGAGAGCACTGATGTCTCAAGCTATCTCGCCTTTTATTCAGATAGAGAGATCTCCATGGAAGATTTCTTGGAGGTAGAAGATGAAAAACTGCCTAAAATTTCAGATTTGGATCCGAGTAAATAAATCACTATGGAAGAATTATTGGAGTCAGAAGAATGGCTTGAAAATTTTGATCAGGAGAGTTCACCGAAAGCTGACATCGATCGATACCATCCACCTGAAATCGATCGACACAGCTACCTTATATCGATCGACATCACATACCTGATATCGATCTACACTCATCGTTGAACGAACAGCAAGGTTACATGATTGAACCAGAACAATCTGAGGAGAGAATGAACAAGTCCGAGACCTCAAACCTTGTTGTCTCTTAACATCTACAACAACCTATTTGTGTAGAAGAAGTTGCTGAGCTTAACAAAAGAGTGAAGATGATACATGACCCTGTGAGGTTTGTTGTTCCCGTCGCTGTTTTTGAGGTTGAATTTCCTATCCCACCAGATAAAAGTGTTCATCTGGATCCCTATAATTGGGTATTGGATGATCCTCTACATGCAGTAGTTTCTCAGAGAGGATTGAGGTATGAAGGTAAAGTTGACCAAGGACTATCATCAGCAGAATCGAACGACATCATCATTAGAGAATCGATTGACGCCACCATTGGAGTATCGATCGGCAACACCATTCTCATATCGATCGACACCCCTCCGGTATCTTTACATGCATAGACAGAAATAGCCCAGTATGGGAGAAATAGCAGAAAGAAGAGGAAGAATTGGAAGAAGAGAAAAAGGATCAAGGGAGGTCCTCAGTTATCATTGATTCCTCAATTCTCAGATAGTGTTAGAAAATCCAGAGCCGAATAGATGCTTCTCACAACCATTTGCAAAGCTTCGAGCACTCCTTATTTCTGAGCTGATAGATAAAGAGGAAGATTCTATGGAGGCTTTCACAAAAAAGTGTGAAGAAGCTGAAGATATTGGACTTTGGGAATTTTTTTGGAGCAAGTTCTAATTTTCATCTGAATTGAATCTCATCTCCAAAAATCAAGCTAATGACTAAAAATAAGCAGTGAGGAATGCAACCTACTATTAGGTATGTTTTAAATTTATTTTATTTCATGATTTTACTAATTTTCGTATTTTTCTTTATTTGCAGTTAAAAAACACAGGAAGATCGAGAACCAAGCCATCGGTCACCGATGGAGCACAACCACCGGTTGACATAATGACATTACCATCGATCGACACTCGTAACAGAGTCTGGTATTTTCTACTGTCCTTAATACTTTTACTTATATTTTAATATTTCCCACCTGGCCGAGACGGGATAACACTTGGGACATTGTTATTTAAGTTTTGGGGAGGTTAAATGATATTGCTATCTATTTTGAGTTTTATTCTTATGTGTTTTATTGAGTTTTATTGAGTCAAGAAAGAGATTTTGATCGGATTTAAATTTTTACTTATTATCTAACCATTCTTTAGCACATTCTAGATCTGTTGATTGTAGAGTGTACAAGAGATACCAAAGTGGATCATTCTGCCACTATATCACACTTGCTTGGAAAGTTTGAAGAAACCAAAGCTAACCTCCAACCTAATTTGACGCATTTGCTTCCTTTCGGGTTTGGCATACTTTGGATCAGATTCCTCCTGCAAGTCTTGAAGGCAAAATTATGTGTGCTTCCGATTCCCTTATGTCTCTCTCTCTCTTCGGCACCTAAAAAAATAAAAGATTGAGAGGATTTCCTGAAAGATGCAAAGGGGTAGGTAAAAATTGCCTAGACCTCATTATTTTAATTCAAAAAGGAATGACCACACACTGTTGAAGCGAGGGATATGTACATTATTGATGATCCTATTATTCGCCTAAAAAATAAAAAAAAAAGAAAAAAGAAAAAAAAATGAACAAGATGGACTGTATCATCATTATTGATTTATAAAAAATAATAATATAAATAGATTTAGAGAAGAGGGAAAAAGGGAAGAAAGGGATCAGAGAAGACTGTCTGCATGTTCATATACTTGCAGGGGTAAGAGTCCATATGTCTTCAGATAGATAATCTCAAAGTAAAGCCTGCACTTTCATTTTATGCAAGAAATAAGGTTAATAAAGGGGTGAGTCAAGCTAGTATTTGCTAAGTTGTTGGTTGAAAAAATTTGGTTGCTATACTGGGATAAGGTATTTAAAGTTTGTTTAAGATTTACACTTGTTTGATGTGGTTGCAACATAGTTAAAGTGATAATGATAAGCTAGAGATTTTGTGAGTCCCTGTTTCTCAAACCTTTTCCACATGTTTACCCTTGTTTCGCTTGATGACAAGCAAAAGGTTAAGTCTAGGAGAGTTGATAGGTAACAATATTTACCACTTTTAGACCATGTTATGGGTCCTGTTTAGATTTTATTATGTGTGTCTGGGTTGTTTTAGAGTGTTTTCAGGTTCAAGTACGTTTTCAAAACTTTGGTGATTATAGAGCTTTTTGAGATGCAAAAATGTGCATTCGAGTCAGAATTTTATCTCTGGATGGAGACTTTCCCCATGATATTTATCTGATGTTTTGACACATGACCTATCTTTGAGTTAGCTTTCCAATGCCACTGGTTTGAGGTCAATCTTCATTCTATAGCAGAAATTATGCATGTTTTGCTGAAGAGTGGTCTGTCTGCATGCGAGATGAAGATGCCGAATAGACGAAGGAGCTTTGATCGACGACACAGCCTTGTTGTCGATCAACTGTGATCCCATAACGTGGCCCGAGTATATTTCAAGATCGATTAAAGTCCAGAAGCCACCACAAGTTATCAGAATACCCCTGGACGACCCAAAATCCTATTTATGTGCTTTCTAAGCCATTGTTGATGCCTTCGCTTTATTCTATTCATTGTTCTTAGTTTTAGGGTTGGAGATAAGTGAGTAACTCCTTCATATTCCTCTTGGAACTGTATTGTTTTTATTATCTATTCTATTTCATCTATTCATCTATGATTTCTGTGACAACTATCATGTATGAGTTGTCACCTTGTTAGATTTAGGGTTTATTAATGGTTTTGATGGATTAGCCAAACAATAGAATTGCTAGACTAATTATTAGATCTATCAATTTGTGCTTATTGCTTGTGTTCTAGAGTAGCTAACTAGAACCTTGATATTAGGATAATTGACACTGCGAGCGTAGGATTGTTACTTGAACAAATCCTATTGAGCTTAAGTTACTAGGGACAATATTGAGACTGGTCTAGTAATTCTAAGTGAACCAATCGAATATGATCGTTTAATGCTTGACTAAGAAACCCAGCGATCGATGTCGTTTGCATACCATCAATCGATGATGTTTGCATACCATCGGTCGACGGTCATTCCGAATTTGCACATGAATGTTATAGACTCTGAGCTTAGCCATCAGATAGATATAACTTATATCTTTACTAATTGAATTTGTGTTCTATGATTGAAAACCCCTTGGCTTCTATCCATTATAATTCAGTACCTGAAAACACTAGATCTAGCTATTTTCCTTACTTGTTTACAAACCAACCATTACATGATTTACTATCCCTCGCTCTCCGTGGATTTGATCCCTAAGTACTACAACTTAACTTCTTATTTGAGAGAGTAATCAGTAGCTCTAGGGTAGTTTGAGCACGTATCAAGATCCCTTAGAAGTCGATCTTTGGCTTCGAACATGGAGAAGAAATTTGAGACCATGGTGTTTCACGAGGAGTCTAAGAAGAAGATGGCGGTGTATTACTTAGCCAAAGACGCAGAAGAATGGTGGGAGAGTAGGGACCGCCAATTGGGACATATGTTCACCACTTGGGCAGCTTTAAAAAAGGAATTTGAACGCAAGTACTTCACCCCTGATTTCAAGCGAAGGCTTGAATGTAAATTTCCTAACACGGTAAAAGGAGATAAAACTATTAGAGATAATGAATCTGAATTCATGCGTCTGTGATGACACATGCTGCGAGGAAAAGAAGATGAGGAAATCATGATATTCAACTTTCTGTTTGGTTTGAAACCAGAATTAGAAAATCGGCTTCCGGTCGGGAACTACGAGAGTTTCACTGAGTTAGGGGAAAAGGCTGTGAATGTGGACATTGGATTAGAATCTAAGAAGGCGGCAATGAAGAAATCCAAAGAGCGTCAAGAAGGAAAATATGGTGGAAATCAAGGACCATTCAAGGGTAACAATAAATAAAAAGTATTGGGACGCCAAGTTGACAATCCCTGCTCACAGGAAAATGTTTTAATTTTGGCAAAATAGGCCATAGGTAAAGTGAATGCTTCAGGAAGAAACATGGATCCTTTTAGTCAAACCATACAATCCTACATGTTACATGTGTGGGAAGAAAGGACACATCTGTACCCAATTCAACATCAACCGTCTTATCCCAGCTACGCCAATTACTGTTTATCCTCCTCCTGCTCCACCTGCAATCGCACCAGCGCCAAAAAGGAAAGCTATAGGAGGTAGATTTTATGCTTTATAACTAGATGATCCTAAGCCTACATGTCCATCCAAGGGTCCCATCACAAGTATTTGGGCTCTTTAACCTTGCTTGTTTAATTTTGTGCTGCGTTATTGCTTGTGCCGGATTGGTTAATCGCCATTGGATAAATTTTTGTATTGCTGATATATATTGATGTTATGGCACATGTTTGATTCTGGGGCCACACATATTTTTTTAGCCCCTGAGGTAGCTGCCGAGTTTGTGGGTTCATTTGTGGTTGACAGGATGGATGTGTCTGTAATGACTCCCGAAGACCAAACCCTCCAAGTAAGAGAATGCATCATAAGGGCTCCATTAGTCATTTTTGAGAAGATGTTCTTGGCATATTTGTTGGTGGTGTCCTTAAAAGGATATGAGTTTATCCTGGGCATGGATTGGCTATCAGGATATCAGGCACAACTGGATTGTGGAAGAGGTCATCTTTTGTTCAAGGAGAATAGGCAAAGGAAAATGGTGTTCTACGGTATTGGTTCAAGCAATACTGCAACCTTAGTAGCTCCTTTGAGAGTGGAAGATTTGCTTAAGGATGGAGAGGTGTATTTGGTAACAGTAACTTCTAGTGAATGACCCACTAGCAGCGGAGTTGAGATTAAAGATATTGCAGCCGTACAAGAGTTCGAGGATGTGTTTGCAGCATTAAAACAGTTACCTCCACCTCTAAGTAACCCTTTCACAATTAACTTAGAAGTTGGAGCTAAGCCGATAGCAAAGGCTCCTTACTGAATGGCACTTGCAGAGTTATCAGAATTGAAGAAACAACTTGAAGATTTAATGGAGAAAGGTTTCATAAGACCTAGCTCATCACCGGGGGGAGGTCTAGTCTTGTTTTCAAGAAGAAAGATGGAAGCATGCAGCTTTATATTCATTATCGAGGAATCAACAATATCACCATCAAAGACAATTACCCTCTTCCAAGGATACATGAGTTGTTGGATCAACTAAGAGGAGAAAATTTATTTTCAAATATCAACTTGGCGTCGGGTTATCATCAAATCCAATTGCAGAGGTAACCTTGTGAATACTGCGTTTAGAACTCGTTATGGACAATATGAGCTCGTGGTAATGCCTTTTAGCGTTACTAATGCACCGGCGGCCTTCATAAGATTGATGAATGAAGTCTTCCATGATTATCTCGACAAGTTCATGAAAATATTCATCGATGACATTTTAATATATTTGAAGACAGTGGAAGAGCACAAAGCACACTTGAAGCTATTGTTGGAACAGTTAAGGAACCAGAGGTTGTATGCCAAGTTTAATAATTTTTCTTTTTGAAAAAGAGAGATCAGATTTTTGGGGTACCGAGTGTCTGGAGAAGGAGTTTCATTATATTCAGAAAAGGTGAAAGCCATTGAAGAATGGCCAAAGCCAATTACGATAACTGAGGTAAGAAACTTCCTCGGGTTAGCTGAGTACTATCAAAAGTTTGTCAAGGAATTTTCTTCGATCGCGAAGCCTATGACGAGGTTGACTAGAAAATGAGTTCCATTCATATAGGGAAAGGAAACGGAGGAAGCATTTCAGAAATTGAAGAAAGCTTTGAACAAAACATCGATATTGGCATTACATGAACAAGGTAAACCTTATACTTTGTATGCAGACGCCTCTAGGGCTAGATTGGGCTGTGTGCTGATTCAGGAAGCATGGTCATTGCTTATGCATCAAGGCAACTCAGGAACCCCGAGGAAAACTACCCAACACACGATATATAATTGGCAGTAGTTGTGTTTACATTAAGGATTTGGAGGTATTACTTGCATGGAAAAGTCGTGGAAGTGTTCACAGATCATAAGAGTCTCAAGTACTTATTCACACAGCCTGATTTGAACCTTCAACAAAGGTGGTGGATGTATTTCATGTTGGAATATGACCTGAAGATTCAATATTATACGAGCAAAGATAATGTGGTCCCAGATGCACTAAGTCATAGGAAGTTGGTGTTCAATATTGGAAAGGATGTTGAAGCGTTGTCGAGTCAACTCAAGTTGATGACATTATGGGCAATTGAATGGGGGCTTAGTGAGACCTTAGGCTTGCATGCATTAAACCAGGTCGGTTTACTCGCATGGACCAGAGAGGAGCAACAACGTGACAGAAAGTTAAAGGGAATCATCCAGCAAGTCAAGAATCAAGAAGGTCCAAACCCAAATGGCTACCAAGTGGCGGTAGATGGTATATTATTATATTAATGGGAGGATCTCATTAACACATGGAGAAGGGCTACGAGATGAGATTTTGAAGACGGCACATCACTCCTTACTCAGTATCCACCCCGGAAGTACAAAGATGTATCCAGATATTCGAAGGTATTATCATTGGCCAGAAATGAAAAAATCCGTGGTGTTATGGGTGGCTCAGTGTAAAACTTGTCAACAAGTCAAGGTCGAGCATCAAATTCCAGGAGGGTTGTTACGAAGCTTACAAATACCTCAATGGAAATGGGATTCCATATCCATGGATTTCAACACTGGTTTACCCCCAGCTCGAGGTAGATAAAATAATACAGTATGGGTAATTATCGACAGGTTGACGAAGGTAGCACACTTGCTACCTATGAAGGAAATTGACAGGATAGAAGTACTGACAGAGATGTACATGGACCAGGCTGTCAAGTTACACGGTGTGCCAACACATATAGTCTGCGATCGAGATCCTAGATTCACCTCGAATTCTTGGAAGGCGTTACAAGAAGATTTGGAGACCAAGTTGTTCATCAGTGCCGCATATCATCCTGAGACGGATGGCCAAACAGAGAGAACTGGGAAAAGCATTTGCAATTTATCGAATTTTCCTACAACAACAACTTTCATTCTAGCATAGATATGACACCATATGAGGCGAATTATGGGAGGCCATGCAAGACACCGTTATGCTGGACTGAAGTTGGGGAAAGAAAATAGTTCAGACCAAAAACTGTAGAAGAGACAATGAAAAAGTTAGAAATCATCCAAGCCAATAGGAAGAAAGTACAAGATTGACAAAAGAAGTATGCCGATCAATCAAGGCGAGAAGTGGTCTTCAATATTGGTCACTGGGTTTATCTGAAAGTTTCAGCTCAGAAGGGAAAGGAACAGTTCGGGAAGGTCGGGAAACTAGCGTAAGATACATTGGGACCTACCAGATTAAAGAACAAAACAGAGAGGTAGCTTATCGTCTAAAGCAGCCAGAAGAGATGCAAATACATCTGGTGTTTCCAGTATCAATGCTGCGGAAACATGTTCATGATCCCAACGATATTGAGAAGGATCAAATCTAAAACCTGGAAACAAACCTCACCTATCCAAAGGGACCAATCCAAATAGCTGATCATCTGATACAAAGATTAAAGAACAAAAAAATTCCTCAAGTCAAAATTTTCTGGTGTAAGCGGAACTGTGTAGTTGTGACTTGGGAGGATGAGTTAAGATTCAAAGCTTCGCATCCAGAGTTCTTTCATGAAGATATAATGATGAAGAAGGGGAATCATCAGAACTCTAGAGAATCCGGGGACAAATTATAATAAGGGGAGGAGGATATAATACCCTTTCTTCAAGAGAAAGATTTAATTTATTTATGGAGAGTTTATTACGAGATCGTAATTTATTTCTTAAATTTTTTTTATTTCTAGAGACAAAATACGAAGCTGAAGATGGACACTGAAATAGTACCTATGGGAAGCAAGAAGCCGAGTTTTGTTGAGCTGCTTGAGAAGAAATCAGAATTTCAAGTTGGATTTTATAAGTATTGGATCGCACGTTAAGGTTCCTCGAGTAATATGGTAGGTCAAAAATATTGACGGTTCGATCTAAAATATAGCCGGTTTGATCTAAAATATCATAGCTGGATGAGAAAAATGGTCGGGAAATTATTCTTAGGCCGCTAAGGTGAAATGGTCGTGGGAGTAATTTAAAAGGGTTTTGGTTGGAGAAAATAAAGTTTTGGATGAAGAAGTTAATGTTCTTGAGTTTAACAGTGTCGGTAGAACGCTCAAAACTGAATATGGATAGATCGGGTAGAGTTAAGCGTTCTCGGATAAAGGAAGCTGGACGACAACCCAGAAAGGTGGCTGGGTGCTTCAGCTACTGCGGATGAGTAAGAAACCAGCCTGCTTACATGTCCCTATGATGCAGCTGCTTGTGATGAAGCTGCTGGACATATATCGCCATTCAGAAATGAGTAATGTCCAGCTGCTGCAACCTTCCACCACTTCCTGCTCTCTCATACAAGCTACTGGTAATGTGTCCCGATGATGCAGCTGGTTGTGATGAAGCTGCTGGACATGTGTCCCGCTGATGCAGCTACTTGTGATAAAGCTTCTTGACATGTGTCGTCACTCCGTAATGAGTAGTGTCCAGCTGCTGCCATTTTCCGCCACCTCCTGCTCCCTCATGCAAGCACACCGAAACCTTAACTCTTAAGCTATACTCAGCTATAAATAGCCTCTTAGGATCTTTAGGAACACACACACCAAAATCCACCTAAAGAGCAAAACTTGAGTTCGGTTTATCTGATCCGAGTGATCCGAATAGGAAATCTGAAGGTAACAGACTGCCAGTACGAAATCAAGACGAATGTTTGGAGCCGTTCAGAAGGGTTTGGTCAATATACAGAATCAGAGAGTCAAACAACATCGGTTAATCACTGCGAGTCACGGTCACTTGTTGTTAACAAGTTTAAATGCAGCTTTCTTACATCAGAGACGGTTTCTAGGCTATGAAAGCCGGACCGGTCTAGGTGTCAGTTTGTGGTTCCGAGGCTTAAGACAATGTCCGAGCTAAGTGATTAGCAGACTGGTCTAAGCACTTGGTTTACATGATTGTGTGATTATTTTGTGATTCTATGGAATGTGTGTATTTTGATTTAGTATTGTTGTGTGAGAACCTCGTGGTGGTACTCGTAGTTTACAGGTCTTTGCTTCCTCAAAATGTACAAGTAAGCCGGTCGTGGTCCGGAAAGTGGTGGGCTAGGTTTAATTTGGTTGTTCACCAAGGCCGAGTGTCACACATGGATTTTACAACCCCGGCGAGTCCGTCTGAGGACCGTGGCACGGCGATTCCAATTGATGATCGTGACCGGATGGGAAGACCCGAGCGCTTAGGATTTTGTGTCCCTTGTGTGGAGGAAGAATGATTCTGTTGTGCCCTAGGATTAAATATATTTGTTGATGTGCTGGCACTCATGGAGAGTGTTTAAGTTTATTATGATGTAATTGTTTACTTCTTTAATCATTCATGTTTAATATCTTGAATATTGATTGATGAACTACCCGTCTTGTTTGTGTTTAGGGTTGGGCTTGGGATGACGGGTAGTTGTGCATGATAGATAGGGAACCCTGACTCGCTGAGTGAAACCAGTTCACTCACTCCTCACCATCTCTTGCAAGTGACCAGTAGAAAGAGCTATAGCGCTCGCGAAACTGTAGGAGCTGGTGAAGATTGGTCACCTTTTGCTAAAGACTCGGTCAATATATAAGTATGTATGTTTTACTTTCGGCTGTGTCTCTGGATCTTATGTGTAATTATTTTTGGCTTGTGAACTTAATATTATATATATGAAATAAAATATGTTTTATATATGTGACGGTATTAAATCTGATATTAGCTTAGTCCGACCTAACACAACTCTATGACTCGGTACAGGTTGCAAAGCCTAGAGCCAAAGATTAGAGAAAACGAGTTTGGAATGGATATTCTGAATTACAGAATCACGTTTGTGACTTGGAAGGTATATTATCAACCCATTGTAACATTTCAGGACTTGGCTGAGGAAAGTCGTTGGGGCATGTTCTTGTTTGATTCTTCCCCGACTGGCTGAATGATGTATAAATGGTTCAGGGTGTTACAGCATCGCTTAATGCTGTTCACTATCCTAGACAGCTTTTTTCTCGCGCGTCACATGGACGACTCTTCAGTACAACGGGCGTAAATTCTGATCCAACCATCTTATCGAACTCAAACCGGTGGAATCGGAAAGCTAACACAAATCTCTGTCTTTTGTCAACATTTGAGCTCAATCTCACCGTGGGAAGTCCTCCATCCATAGATAAACGTACGACACATCTGCGTAGTTCTGCATCTCAAATAGCTCCTAAATCTTCAAAGTTTCCCAAAGCGTACATTAACCTGAAAAGAGTCTAAAAAGACTACAAATACATATAATATACTCTAAATATGACTTATATCATGGTTTAAAACCGGTAAAAATCATGATATATCAGCTAGGGAATTTTAGACATTGATGATAAGTTGAAGGGATTGTCTTCATTGAGTGGATCCACGTAGTGCCGAGGATCGCGTTATAAGGAGATTTGGTGTCTATTATGGATAATTTGACACTCCAAGGGAGTTCTCCGACAAACACAAGTAGACGGATTGTGACGATGATTAGGTGGGAAGATCTATTCAAATTGGTTAGCGAACAAGTTGATGGCTTCATGTCGTGGAGATCGACTCCAATTGTTTTGAAAGTATCCTGGAATGAGAGGTCAACCAGGCTGCAGGTGTCGATAAGGACTCCAATGACTTCAAAATCTCCAATATCGAGCTCCACTAAGAGAGTATTGTTCTGTGGTGTGTGGACACCAACAGTATCCTCGTTGGAGAAAGTGATCTGAGGATCATTTCCCGGCCGGGCATGCCATTCCTGCACAGTGGCGGCTTGTCTTTTAAACTCTTTCACCGACCTGATGGAGTCCTGGGACGGGGGTGATCCTCCCATTAGGCATGGGTGTTTCTACTCCAAACAGAACTCGCTACGTTAACCCGAACCGAAAAATCAGAAACCGGATCCGTACCATTATACAAAAATATCCGAAGGGAACTTAAGTGCTTGGCACTTTGGAGTTTAGGTACAACCTGAACCGAACTGAAATTCGAACTAGGATCCGCCAATATCCAAAGTTAGTAAAATATGTTAATGTTTTTATATATGTTAAGGTAAATTAGATGTTTAAGAGTATTTTAAGATTTTGTAGTTTATTTTGTTTGTTATTTTGAAGAATTTTTCGTTAGCTTAGGTAGTTTAACTAGTTTTTATTAGATTTGTGAATAATTTATACATTTCAAGTATTTTTTTAAATTTTTAGTTTTTTGAAAAATAGTTTTGAGAAATTTATACATTGCTTATAATTCGATCTGAACTGTACCTAGAAGAAACCAAACCGAACCCGACCTGATAATTAGTAAAACACGAATGAGACTTATACCCAATAATACCAAAAATCCAAAATTCCAAATAAACCAAATCGAATCCGGCTCCCCCCCCATGATACATTTAGTTGGGGCGGACGCCTCAGGTATTTTCTCCTAATCTGATTTAATTTAGATAGAAAATCCTTAGCGTTGGATTGGCTGAGCTGCCTTTTTTCCTCCTCGGCTTTTGACTCGTTGAGATTCTTTCGTAAGTCGTTAGCCTTAGACTCTTCAAGCTTCTTCCATAAGTCGTTAGCTTTAGACTCGTCCAGCTTCTTCAGTAAGCGGCAGCCTTAGGCTCGTCAAGCTTCTTCGTAAGTCGTGAGCTTTAGACTCGTCAAGTTTCTTTCATAAGTCCACAGCCTTAGACTCGCTAAGATTTTCTCCAAGATTGGAAAACTCAAATCTGGATTGTCTCCCTGACCATACTGGCCGTTTTTCCTCGTCGGAGTAAAAGGGCTTGTGGCCGGGAATAATACCTTTTGGAAGACCGGGAATATTGATTATGGCCATTTTACCGGTTTTCGTTGCTTCAAGCTCATGATGAACATCAGATGTATACAGTTTCCTTATTTTCACATTCTTCATTTCATTTCCCAAATCGGTGGGGAATACCGAGCTGGTGGCTGGTTGCTTCAACTTTTTTTTGAGTGCAGCGCGTAAGTCTTGGGATTGAGATTCCTCGTCGGAAGAGGATGAAGGACAGCCGATGAACATATAGAGGCGATTTTTGATCGCCGGCCTGTTTTCTTCCTGAACCGAATCCTCGCGATGCCAAGTAGCAGCAGTTTTTTCTTCTTTTCTTTGTTTCCTCCAGCTCTTGTTGCTATTGGCGGGTTTTGGTTGCGGCGGTTCAATGTTCACATTTCCGCTGGTAAATGCTGCCATAGGAGCTTCTTGGAGCCGCTCGCATACTTTTGTGTCATAGCCCTTTGACTTGTGATATAAACAGTACTTCATCCCATCAAATGGCTTTAAGAATTGCCAGGAGGCTGCAGTTTTCTCTCGTCATCCCTCTCCAAGATGTACCACCCTTTCTCACGCACGACAATGGCCAAGCCAGGTTGGTCGTCGTCTTCGACAACATAAACAAAGCTTTTCTTTTATCGGCTTTGCTGTAGTTGGAATGCTGGCGCAGCTCTTGGTAAGTTTCAGTCACCTTTGGCACCTGTTTTAACGCGTTTTATTTACTGAGGAACTCTCTCTTGTCCTCTTCCATCCCAATGAAGTTGTAAGACCGGTAGATGGCATCTTGGAGAGAAGTTATCGGGTTTGTGTATAGATCATCTCGGAACTTCAAATGCACCCAGAGCACATTCTCCAGGGCGTCCACCGCTGTTTTGTCGGGAACATGCACTTTAGATACTACAGCCTTAAATCTTTCCATAAAAACTCCATACGGTCGCTGCAGGTTTAAGACATCTTTCATAGGTCGGAAGCCCATGCCCCTCGACGAGTAAACATGATAAAGTGTTTGAGATACTCAGTTGACAGGTCGTGGAAGGTGTTGATGGAGTCTTTAGTTAGCCTAGAAAACCAGGTTAAAGGCCGGTCCACAGAGACTCTCTACGAATATTGGCAGAGACCGGCGCCCTTCTCTCGTCAGAAAAATGTTGCCACCCCATCGCTATGTTGAATGCAGTCACATGGTCGGTGGTGTTGGTGTCACTGGACTAGTATGAAATACAAATTTTGTCCATTGGTTGGACTATGACTTCAGTAATCCGTTTGGAAAAATGAGTTTTGAGGGTCGAAGCGAGGACGCGCTCGATCTGTGGGCCCAGATGATGACATACTGGATTTTAGAGTGAATTTCTTTCTTTGACAACTTAAGGTCGGCGATTTGGCGGCTTGTTGTTAGGTCTAAGCCACCAGTCGTTTGCTCCACACCACCGATCGCAAGGTCTGCGACGTTGGTTGTTTTCTCGACACCACCAGCCATCTGGTTTGTAGTGTCAAAGAGCAGCCTTTGAATTGTTGGTGGGTTGCTGACTTCGCCATCTGGGGGCGTGATGGGATCGGCTTGCGCAGAGAGATGCTTGTTCATCACTTTTTACGGTTCTTCCTGCTGAGCAAAGTGTGCCATTATGATGTCCATGATTTCGGTCATGGCTGGCGTTGCTACCATCAGAGGCAGGTTCGTATCCAGCATGGTTCTTGTTAACGCTACTTTGTAAACACTATAGTGAGCGACAACTGTTAAATTTGATTTTGGTTTGACTTGTTAAAGAAGGAGACAAACACGATTGCGGGTTATTTCAAATGTGTTTTATTTATCAGAAGAGTGATGTTACAAAGTGTGAGAACAAGAGAAAAACTAGCCGACACTCCTCAGAGTTGTCCGAAGAAGTACAAATCGTTAAAAACAACAAAAATTAAATCTTTAAGTTCTTGTCGTTAGTCTCTAAGGGTTCTGATCTTGATTCCCTTCTTGATTGCTCTCGTGCTCCTTTTATACGTAAACCTCTGCTTCCTTTTGCCTTACGTTGGTTTTGACCTAATGGGCCTGACTAGGTTTAACGGGCCGAGCAACTGGGCCGAGCATTCGGGCTGGCGAGCCGAACTCGTGGCCCCAAGTAAACAAGGCTTCTTAGCCGAGGACGGGTGTTGATGCCAAGTAGCACCGAGTTTAGCTGACTTAGTAGTCTGAGTCCCTTATTTGATGAGTCTTATGGATGGATGTAATATATCTCCAACATACGAGGAGCCTAGATCAAAAAATCAAAAAAATATTGGTTGTAAGCAGTAAGTACTAACACTCAGAGTTTGAATGAGAAGCCATAGTAGACTGAATCGTAATTGGGAATGTTATGCCGTGAAATTATATTCTGTATTACTAATGTGGCCTCATAATGGATATTAGCTTAGTATATTATTTAAATATGGAAAATTTTAATTTTATTGTTACCAATTATGAACTATTGATAAATATTATGTCCAAAAATAATTATTTATTCAGGTTTATACATAATTAAATAACTGAAAATACAAATTATTTAAAATGGAGGCATGACGCAGTCACCTAGTGTTTTTGTAGGAAGCTTTTGTTACTTTTTTACGCAATTTAGTAGAGTTCATCCACTATATTTGAAATGGACGAAATCCACCACTTCCCTCAACTACTTTTCGACCACTAAAGATCTTTATAGTTATATTTCTTTATCAAATAGTTAATATATATTTATCAACTTATGTTTTTGTTAATTAACTTGATAGATTTTAAGATTAAGTCTTGGGTTGACAAGAACGATTTAGTTGATATATATATATATATATATATATATATATATATATATATATATATATATGTACACTTAATTTTAGTTTAATATATTTAATTTTTTTCATCTAATACCTTTTACCCATGTAAAAAAGCTAAGAATATAATAAAGCACAAACAAAAATATTAAAATCATTAAGATGAATACATACATTTTCCAGACATATATCGTAATATAACAGTTATTGTTACAGTCAACATCACCATTGTATCTCTTTCAATAATTTCATTTGGATACAATACAAAAAAAATAAGAGAGCTAAAGAAGTTGCAAAAATGAACTAACAAATCTCAAAACTACCATAAAAGCTTAATAATTTCTATAGCTGGATTTAGTTACAAAAATAAATATGTGCTGAAAGCGCGGATCAACATGTAGTCTAAACTATTAAAATAAAATCATTCTAAAAATCTACTTACAAAATATTGTTGCACTTATTTATTAATATTTTCTTGGTCATACTTTTTTTTTCTAATTATACAACATTATTATTAAGGAAGTTTTTTTCAAATATGACTCAAAACTTTAAGTCAACTCTAAAAATAAACCTTGTTCTTTTTTGAAATTTTGATTTGTCTTATTCATTTCAAGTTTTTCACGAAAATACCATAATTTTTTTTTTTTTTTTTGAAAAATTATTATTTTACTCTATCATCCTCATTTCACCAAGTATTTACAATATTGTCATTTCCATCAATACACCAACCACTATGAACAACCAATTCGAAGTTGTTAATGCACCAAAATATTGATTTTTTCTCTT
This sequence comes from Moricandia arvensis, assembly GCA_905132765.1. NCBI lineage: Eukaryota > Viridiplantae > Streptophyta > Magnoliopsida > Brassicales > Brassicaceae > Moricandia > Moricandia arvensis. Next base: position 60,478 of record CAJHQP010002444.1, read on the forward strand.
CTTATCTCATTTCTTATGAACATAAATCACATCTCTTTCACTTTCTTTCTAAATTCATCCAAAAATTCAAGATTTTTATTTCAAACTTTGTAAGTTTCATAGAGACATTGAACTCATAATTTTTGGTTATTAATGAGTGGGTAACTTTTATGGTGAAGTTCTGTGTGTTTGGAGAAGGTAAGCAAGTTATCTCACATTGGAAAATTCAATATATGAAGTCAATTTTTTTCAAATCTGTTCACGAAGAAGACTTCTCTAGAAATTTTTTCGGTCAAGAAGACTTGTAGAGAAGTCTTATGGTCAATGTATAAGTTAGTTTGCAATTGAATTTTGTGTGTGTTTTAATAGAAGACTTCCATAGAAATCTTATAACTTTTCTTTGTTAAAAAAAAGACATTCTCGGATAATCAGATTAGTTTTACAATTGATCAAAGTTTGCCATAAATTTTACTTTTTATAGAAGTGTTCCCGAGAAGTCTTCTTGGAGAAGACTTCTTGGGAAATCCTCTTTACTGTTAGATGAATTATCCTCACTGCCGAAAGTAGTCTACGTATGTTACTTTTACATTTGAAATTTAATAGTAAAACATTTAATATTAAAAAGTCTTTTTCGAGAAAACTTCTTTAGAAGTCTTCTCAAATTTTATTTCGGGTTTCTGGTCAAACTTTAGGTTACAAGAGAAGATTACTCTGAAAAAGTCAAATATAGTCAATTGCAAAAGTAACCTAAACATAATTCTTGTGACAGTGAGAAGACTTATCTGAGACTTCTTCCAAGACTCTACCGCCTTGTCTTGTTTTTCCTCCCCTCTCCATTTCCATCTCTCCCCCCTTTATATCCATTCTCCCTTGGTGGATGCACTAAATCAATCCGTCTTAATGGGCCCTCCCACTTGGGTGGGCCGGTTTCCTTGTGGGACAAGTTGTCTTTTGATACTCGCTTTTAGCTGGCTTCGGTGATCTGTATCGGCTAAAGTAGTTCGGAGATGGGCCGCGTGTCTTAGCCGAGGGCCAAGCCGACTATCGTATTTGCTGGGCCAAGCCGACTATTTTGTGGGCCTCGTAGGGGATGCAATTCCCCTCCCTCAGTAAGTCCCCCCAATTAGTTTACTGATGTACGACGTAGTCGTTCTCAGTGGACTCGCAAATTGGGGTCCAAAAATTGATGGCCTAGTTATGCGAGGGTCCTTTGCTCGGTGGTCTTGTGTCGCCTTACTCCGCGATCCAATGGAGTTGTATGCTTGTTCTTTCGACGGATGATTGCGTGTGACATCGCCTCCCACGAGCATGAGAACGTGGCGCTTTGATCAACTTATTATTAGGACGGCGTTCTATCGTGCGGTCTTAGATAAGCGGGGAAATGGGCATTAGCAAAGGTCCAGGCCCATTTAAGTCGGAAGGCAAAGGGTCGTGGAGGCAATATGGGCGGTTGAGGCCCATTTAGGCCCTCCATAGACCTAATTATGGCGACTACGGAAGCGCGTCTCCTTTCTTCCTATAAATAGGCGCTCTCCCCTCATTCTCCCCATTTTTCTCCGCTAGCTCATGTACTTTCTGTCCTTTCTCCTATTTTCTCTCTCTAGTCTCTTGTTTGTAGGATAAATAACGTTTTAGTCGGCAAGGGAGATGCCTCCGAGGAGATTGTTTTCTCGAGAAGAAAAGGGAAAAGCGGTGGCGACTAGATCTAACCCCCCCCCCAGAGATGGACCACCAAAAAACCACTAGAGGACTTCGATCTGATTCATTGTGACGCGCTGACGGAAACCGCCAGTCTTAGTTTGTCGCAGAGCTTATGGTCGCTGAGGCGAAGAGGCAGTTCAGAGGAAAGGATGGTGGTATTTCTGCGTCTGATGCGTCTGACGAAACATGCTCTCCGCTGGTTCATCGAAGACGAGCAGACGTTGCGTCTTCTCTGGTCCTGACTTGCTACGAAGGTCGTGGGATCTTTAAGCAGCTCCGGGCCGTTTCGCCTGAACTGCTACGTCCAGCCTCGTCGAGGGGCAGACATGTAGAGGAATGTGGGGCATCTGATCGAATTCCACGAGCGTGGAGAGGCTTCTCAAGGACTGCAATGCGGTAGGCGTCACTTATCTGATATCGAACAAAGGAATAAAGGACTTGGTTTCCGCCGGTCGGTTATCAGTGCATCTACTAGTCGTACTTCCAAACAGACATCAGGTTATGGTTCCCGATTCCCCGATTGATCACGTAGTACGCTTTTCGACGGGATCTTTCCATCTGTCAGTTCTTGAATGGCTCATTTCACTTAGCGGTCGCGTTGATGGTGATGGCTGCAGAGATTGGTATCTCTCTCCGTCCCTGGGCGTTTGAAGAGATTACGATGGTGAAACCCATGCCGAACGGTCTCTATTCGGTAAAGATGAGACCCAAATACAACATAATCACCGGCCACCCGAACAAGACCCAAGATTGGCAGCACTACTACTTCTACGTTGATATAGTGTGTGTTTTAACATACTTTGGTTGTGATTTATTGATCTTTCTCATGCAATTGTAGGGTACTTACAGCTCTATTCGAGACATTTCAGGTACAAAAGAGGTTGTGGAACTTTGGAGGGAAACATGAAGAAAAAGGAGAAATTTGAATTATGTCCCGGAGAACAACCCCAGAGATCAAGCAGAGCCTTGTCATCCGCGGAGATATTTTAGGAAACTCCAGATTCTCTTGCGATTTACCCTAATTTTATTTCCCCCTCTTTCTAGCCGCCAAAAAAGCTTTTTAAAAGAAGGGCACGACCATTATCACAAGAAGACTCACTCAGCTCAATTTTCTTTCATATTTTTCAATAAAAACTTGTTTGGATTCAATACTTTGTAAGAGAGAAAGGAATCTTCACCTTGGTCTCACGATTAGAGAAGATTTTTTGAACCCTATTTTTAGTTTTTGATTTCGATTTTGGAGTATTATTCAGTATTTCTTACTGTGTTTATTGCCATGATTGCTGAGTAGTCGATCTTTTTAGTTTAGGGTGTTAGGGTGTTGGATTTATTAAGCTACACACAAATAAGTTGTATGTTCATTGATAGCTTTTATTCTAAACTTAACTTAATGCTAGCATGAATCTTATCACTTTATGTTAGATCTAGGGTTTCATCTATTCATTAACCGTGTTATAGATTGTCTGAACTGTTTAGAATAAATATTATATCCCTAATCAGCGAAAGTAGATATTAGGGTGTAATATGGACTGAGTAGACCTGATCGTTACTGTTCATAGATAGAACTCGGAACAAGCGATAGCTTAGTCTCGGGGTTGTTCTCTGAAAGGAACAAGCGCCACGACAGTGGGCTGTTCTAGCCATTGATCTATGTTCTGGGCTTGTTCTTAATTCAAACTTGAAAAATTGTGTGGCTTAATGCTATCTAACACCCGTTAGTCACCCAAGACTAGCTTTTCCCCCAAATTTTAACAGCTCAAACCGTACCTTGATCTCTGTTATTTTTACCTTGTCCTCTGTTAAATCTGAAAGTTTTAGCTAAGAAATTAAGACTCATAAGATATAGTGTAAAACGGTCCTCTGGAACTGAATCTCAAGTACAACAACTACAACTGTTATGACAGTAGCAAGATCCGATTTTTAGTGTATCAAGTTTTGGCGCCGTTGCGACGGAGACCAGCTTTTACCTATATTATCTTGGTTTTATACTTTGTCTAAAACATCTAAATTGCTCTATTTTCTTGTTTCTGGTGATGTTCCAGGTGTATGTCAAGTAGAAATACTCGAAGCAACACCTCAAGTCCATTAATCACCCTCAGCAATCAAGAACTCGCAAGATTAGAAAGGAACAAGCGAACTCAATCAAGACATACTCACGCCAACATGGGCGATCACAACAATGAGCATGATCTCACTGCTGAAATGGCTCTGATGCAACAGCAGATGCAACAGGCCTTGCAAGCTCAACAAGTGGCTGCTCAACAGCAGCAACCAACTCGGATTGGAGAGAGGAATCTTCCTCGAAACTTTCCAACCACTCGCTCAGCCATTGTTCCTCCACCCTGTGCTCGGCAGGATTTTGAGATCAAGGCCTCCATGATCTCTCTGGTGCAGAGGAAGATATTCCATGGTCTCCCGGCAGAAATACCAATGGAACATATCGAAGCCTTTGAGGAGATATGTGCTATGACTCGCTCAAACGGGGTTTCACCTGACTTTTTCAAATGTATGTTGTTCCCGTTCTCTCTTGCCGACAGGGCATCAAGGTGGTTGAAATCACTGCCTACTGGCTTTCTCACTACATGGGAACATGTTCGAGCTGCCTTCTTGATTCACTTCTACAACAAGGCAAAAACAGCTGCTCTCAGGAACAAGATCTCCTCTTTCAAGCAGCACTCCAACGAACCCTTTAATGAAGCATGGGACCGATTCAATGACATACTCAGAGAGTGCCCTAATCACGAGTTTGATCATGACTACATGCTGGGAATTTTCTATGATGGTGTGGATTGGGAGTTCCGCAAAGCCTTGAACTCTGTGAGTAAGGGAGATTTCATGACTCAAACTACTGAAGGAGCATTTGAGTTGATAGAGACAATGGCTGCTAGCTCAGCCAACAAGAACCCATAGACTGATCACTCCAAGAAAGTCAATAGCATTGATGCTCAATGGAAAGATGAACTCACTGCCAAGGTTTATCTGCTCCTCAAGAGCAACAATGGTCAAGTCTTGTATATGGATGAAGCTACACCTGAGCAGATAGCTAAGGACCATGCCGAAAAAGATGGTCAGAAAGGAGATGATCACCAGGAAGTGCTCTACATCAACAGTCAAGGGTATGTTCAGAACAGGAACTACTACCAGAACTCAAACAACGGGAACAACCCCAACGTGCTCTCTTACCGGAGCAACAACGTAGAGAACCCTGGGGATCAATCCCATAACAATGAAGCTCAAGGTGCTGCTCAGCAAAGAGGGTTTCCACAGAATTTTCAGGGAAATATCTTCGTTTTTAGTCAGTCCCAGAACCGTTTCTAGAACCAGGATCAACACCATAACCAGCAGAAGCAGCAGAGCAATCAGCAAACTGCTCAAGCAGCATCAAGCGGACAGCAGCACAGACTCAAGGTCTTAGGGAACATGATGCATCAGATGCTTCAGAGTCAACAAATTCAGGTCAAGGCGTTGAGCCAGACTACCACAGAGATCATCAACAGGATGGACAACATGTTCACTGAGCTGAATACTAAGTATGACACTGTGAGCAGCCATATGAGGCAGATCGATGTACAACTCACTCAAACAGCTGAGAGCGTCAAGAGGCAGCAATGGACGCTCCCTGGAAAACAGATAAAAATCCTAGGGTTGAGCATTGTAATGCAACAGAGCAGCTGTTTGCTGAAACTGCTTTAAGCGCTGAAGAGAGAACAATGCACCCTGCTAGCTCTAAAGCGACTGCTCAAAGTGAATCTGTTGAGACTCCACCAGCTCGATTTTATGTTCCTAAGGTTCCCTATCCAATTCCACCTAAACATCTGATGGATCCCATTAGTGCAGAGCAGCTGGCTTGGTTTAGAAAGATGGTGAGAAGGCTTCCTAAAAATATCTCATTTGAACATGCTTGGGAGATTCGTCCATTGCATATGTTCTTCAGAAACTGTAAAGAGACTAAAGAGGAAATTGAAGCACTCTTTATCGTATCATTGAGGCCAGAACCCAAGGTATTGCCTAAGCTTGATGATCCTGGAAAGTTTGTTTTGCCATGTTCCATCGCAAGAGTTGAATTCAAGGAAGCTCTTTGTGACTCTGGGTCTAGTGTGAATCTTGTGTCAAGGGCGATTGTAGACAAGCTGGGTAATGTTGATGTTGAGCCTTCTCAGATGACTCTTGCTTTTGCAAACTCTTCCAGAGCAGTCCCTTATGGTACAATTCGCAACATTCCTTTCAAGGTTGGGGATTGTATTATGCATACTGAATTTCAGGTTATTGAGATGAGCAAGGACTATGAGATGCCCTTGATCCTTGGGAGACCATTTATCGCTACAGTGGGAGAAATCAACGATATGCCTAATAAGAAGGTATCATTCTCCAACATCAACAAGAAGGTTTTCTATAAGGTTGTTCCTCCCAGACGTTTCTCGGTTACAAAAAGATGAAAGTCCGGAAGGGAAAGAACCGGGGCTTCCTGAGCTTGCCAGGAAATTACAAGCTAACTAGATCTGAGAATGGAAGAATCCTAATCCTAGCAATCCTAATCCTAGCCGCCTTGTCTTTTTTTTCCTCCCCACTCCCTTTCTTTCTCTCCCCCCTTTATATCTGATCTCCCTTGGTGGATGCCCTAAATCAATACGTCTTAATGGGCCCTCCCACTCTTGTGGGCCGGTTTCCTCGCGGGACAAGCTGTCTTTCGATGCTGGCTTTTAGCCGACTGCAGGTGATTTGTATCGGCTAAAGTAGTCCGGAGCTGAGCCTTGTGTCTTAGCCGAGAGCCGAGCCGACTATCATATTCACTGCGCCAGACCGGCTATTTCGTGGGCCACGTAGGGGATGCAATTCCCGTCCCACATACATCAATGTTTAATAAACTTTCATTTTCTCTACAATAAAAATGACTTTTAAATATTTTCTTATTAATTCTTGTATATTAGTTAATATTGGAGCTATTAGATGAAACTCATAACTTATTTGGTGATAATTATTAGATTTCAAATATTCATGTTTACTAATGTTTCAAGCTAATCTGAGAAGACTTCTTAAGAATTATTATGAGAGAAGACTTTTGGAGAAGTCTTCTATGTTAGACTTTCAAGAGTTTTAAGTAACTTCAAGGTATGTTTTTTAACTTTCAAAATCTTAAGTAACTTCAAGAATATCAAGTCATGTGGTTTATTGTGTCTTCTTAGATCATAAGATATAATTTTGAAGTTCCATGTTGTTTAAAATATCAACTTTCACTAAAAAATCAATTTTGAATTTTTGTGAATTTCTCCAAGTTTTCTTGAGAAGTCTTGTCGCTTTATTTTAGTAATTTTGACTAAGTTTTTGTGTTGTCGTGTTTTGTTATGAGTGGTAGAATGGTTAAAAAAAATTTCTTGGTATGTTGTATCAATAACTTCAATAATATCAAGTATTTTTGGCAAAACATGAATATATTTACCAAATTCTTTTGATTAAAATCTCTTTAAGTTTACAAAATAATTCACAACTAAAATAGTACACACATAAAGAATAATACAGACCGAAAACAAAACAATTACACATGGAGATAGATATCATTCCTCAACATAGGTAACCTTGGACTCCACTTAACATCATCTCTTTGTACCATCTTGGGCAGAAGACTTCGAAAGACTTCTTGAAAACTTCATAGGAAGTCTTCTAGCATAAAATACATAAGATTTCCCGAGAAGTCTTCTGATATTCTTCCAAAAGTCTTCGAAGAGTCTTTTGAAAAGTCTTCCAAAGTGTGAATCATATTCTGAAAAATCTGCATATTCAAACCCATTAAAATGGCTTCAAAATAACGAAAACTTCAAAAATAAATTTTTATACTTCAATATTAAACAAAACTGTAACATTAGATTGAATCTATAAAATTTAGAATCTAATATGTAAAACACACAAAATACATATCTAAATTTGTACCATTTTAGGCAGAAGACTTCTTGAAGACTTCGTGAGAAGTTTTCTAGCATAAAATGCAATAAAAGGCTTCCCAAGAAGTCTTCTAAGAGTCTTCTGGGAGTTTTCCAAGTGTGGTCTGAGAAGTATTCCAAAGTTTGACCCATATCTAGAAATAATCTGCATATTCAAAAGCATTCAAATAATTTCAAGACAGAGAAAAGTTCAAAAGTATTATTTTATGCTTAAATAATAAAAAACATGCACATTAGATTGAATCTATAACATTATAAAATTTAATATAAAACACACACAAAATACATATCCAAAATTTGTACCACTTTTGACAAAAGACTTCTTGGAGACTTCGTGGGACGTCTTCCGAGAAGTCTTCCAAAAGTCTTTTGAGAAGTTTGTAGTCTGTCTTAGATCTAAAAACCCTGCAAATTCAAAAATATTCAAATGACTTTAAAATTGAGAACAACTTCAAAAAAATATGCTTAAATAATAAACAAAATAGTCACATTAGGTTGAATCTAAAGCATTTTAGAATTTAACATATAAAACACGGAAAAATACATATCCAAAATTTATAAATTTACATTTGACGGAGTGAAAGATGAGAACCATGTAATGAAAAACCTGAAAAAAGAATATAAATTAGTGAGAAGACATAAGGAAAAATTAGATTTAGATATAGATATAGATTTTGGTGTTTTGATGTTCAAAGAGATTAGAGAGAGGTTGAAGTGTTCTAGAGTGAGAAATATTACATTTCTGTTGTAGCGTTTGGGAGGAAGAAAGAGAATATGTAAATTTTCTTTATATATGGAGAAAAAAATTCTAATTAGGTTAAATATTTTCGATATAGAAGAGAAGACTTCCCAAGAATTCTTCTAAGAGAAGACTTCCAAAAAGTCTTCTAGACCCTAAAAGAAATAATTGCCTAAATAGTAAAAAACACGTCATTAAACTTAAAATCAATTTTTAAAAAGTTTAATATAGACAAAACTAAGCACATATATGCCAAACTTAATTGTTTTTGAAGTTAAGATTAAATTTAGATCATTTAGAAATGTTTATATTAACATGATTTGGATTTATCCGTATCAAAATATATTTTATTTTATAAATTGCTTTTAAGACTTCTCGGAGACTTTGGTTTAGGCTGGATACCTAAATTCTACTAAAATTTAGAAGGGAAACCTAAATTCTACTTAAATTTAGGCGGGAACATGTCAAAAGACTTCTTGGAAAGTCTTCTAAAAGTCGTCCAAACCCTAATTTAATCAAATAACTAATCTTCTAGAAGTCGTCCAAACCCTAATTTAATCAAATAACTAACTAAATAGCAAAAAAAATCCTCAAACTTATAAAGTTTTTAATATACACAAAACTAAACACATATAGATCATTTTTTAAAAAAGTTAAGATTTCAAAATCTAACCCTACACAAACAATATTATGCCATATGTTACAAAACCCTAAATCAAAGACTATAATGACTCAGTCTACATTCACTCATCTATGTTGAAACAATTTAATTTTAGTTAGTCTAAAATTACATCATTTGGAAATGTCTATAATTACATTATTTGAATTTTTCTTACTAAATAAATTATTTTTAAGATATAATGCATCAGAAGACTTCATAGAAAACTTGTGGAACACTATGGAAGAATTCACATTAGGCGGAAAACTTAATTCTTAAATTAATGATTTTGCGGGAAACCTAAATTCCATTAAAATTTAAGTGGGAAATGGTAGACTTTGTTGTAAAGTCTTCTAGTGCATTATATGTTTGAAGACTTCTTGGGAAGCCTTCTAGAAAGTCTTCTAAAACCCTATAATAAAAAAAAGTAAGTAAAAACACTTTCTTAAACTTAAAAGAAACTTGCAAAGTCTTTTAAAATCAAGTTATTAGATAATCACTAACACATATTTGTCAAATAAAAAAATAAAAGAGAAGATTTCAAAATCAAACACTAAAAATACCAACAATACTAAAATATATGTTACCAAAACCTAAACCAAAGACTATCATTACTCAATGTACATTCACTAATCTATGTTGAAAATAATTCAATTTAGTAAATCTAAATTTACATCATTTATAAATGTTTATAGTTAGATTTCAATTTTCCCCATATAAATAGTTTTATTAAATTTTTAAATTATTTTTAAGATCTATTGTACGATAAGACTTTCATAAAAGTTTTTTTGTTTGGTCGTAAGGAGTTTGTTGTAATTTTACAAGTCTTTTAGGTAACTTTTATATTTAATAGAATTTGAGATACCTTTTGTATTTAAAATCAAATTGTGAATCATATTTGACAAATTTCCTAATTATTAATAACGAAATTATACATGGTATATTGAATACAACATCGGTAATTAATACAATATTATTCTTCCCATAATAATATTAATACTTCTACTGATAATTTTGATACCTTGGTATACTCTTTATTTTCTTTTTCTTTTTTGTTTAAAAATCGACAACTATATGTTGATTTCCATATGAACATTTTATCCTTTGGTATGATTACTCTTTCAATATTCACGATGACCTCTAACTCATATTTATTTGTATGTTATTATTGTTAATATACGCTAACTACATATTAGTGATAATAGAAAGATTTAATGTCTGATTTGTGTAGAGAGTATGAAGAACATCAAGAACATGAGAGAGAGAGAATTTCGTGGGTGGGAAGAGAGAAAGAAGAAATTTGTTTTCCTTGTTTTTCTGATTCCATGTTACAATATATTAATAGACATGCAAGTTGGTTACAAATAATGAATAAACAAAGCTGGTCTAACAGAGACAAAATGCTCTTGCAGCAAGGTGAAAGTGACTGCTCTGGAACCCCTCTCTTCTTTATCTCAACATGTGACTTCTCTTTGTCTTCTTATCCCAACAGCTCCATTCAATTATTTAAACTATTTCAAATGTTTTTGAATTCCTTACACGAAATACAACCTTCCTTGATTGCCTTGCAAGTTACATTTAGGTTAGGTTGTACACACAGTCCAATTCTTGTTCTACCCGGATGATCTTCTTGCCTCTTCAATACTAGCTTCATTTCTTCTTCTTGTCAATACTCTCAACACTTTTCTTCTTCATCTCAACACTCTCCCTCAAGCTTGACTATTGGAAACAGTCAAGCTTGGAACCATGAAACACTCTCTCATTAAAACCTTAGTGTGCAAAACCCAGTGGAGCGAAACACACCAAGGAAAAAGAGTAGAGAACTTCAAGATAAGAGGATCACTGAGATGTGAGGTCCATGAGTCCATGATTTAAATGGATGAACATACAGATTTGTGACTGCTGCCTTTGTGAAGATGTCAGCTAGCTGGTCTTCACTTCTAGTGTAGCAAGGTAGTATGACTTGTTTCTTCACTTCTAGTGTAGCAAGGTAGTATGACTTGTTTCTTCACTTCTAGTGTAGCAAGGTAGTATGACTTGCTTCTCCACTGCTTGTCTCACTTTGTGTCAGTCTACTTCAATATGATTTGTCCTCTCATGAAACACTGAGTTTGAAGCTATGTGTATAGCTGCCTAGTTATCACACTGCGTGGTGATTGGAGTTGTAGTCTCAATGTCAAAATCCCTCAGTAGGTTCTTGATCCATATAAGTTCACTAGTTATCTTCCTCATAGCTCTATACTCTGCCTCGACACTAGAACATTACCCCACCTTCTGCTTCTTTCTCTTCTAAGTTACCAAGTTGCCTCCAATGAATGTACAATACCTATTGGTTGATCTCCTATCAACTCTATCTCTTGCCCAATCAGCATCACAATATCATACAACCTCAATTCTTTCATTGCAACCCATCCACACTCCTTGACCAAGGGATTCTCTTAGATATCTTATGATCCTCGCTACCATGTTCCACTGATGAATTTTAGGAGCTTGCATGTGTTGGCTCACTTGGTTCACAACCAAGCAAATGTCTGGTCTTGTGATGGTAAGATAGATTAGCCTCCCAACCATTCTTTTATACTTTTTACATCGCTAAATGGAGTGTCCTCAAACTCCCCCTCTCGCAGCACTTTGTAGCCATCTTCAAGAGAATTCTTGGCTGGTCTTCCTCCAAGGTTTCCTGCCTCACTCAACAGAGCCAGTGCATACTTTCGTAGACAGGAATATCCCTTCCTTGGATCGACATCCTTCAATCCCAAGGAAAAACTTAAGCTCTCCAAGGTCCTTGATGTCAAACACAGACTTTAGAAAGGCTTTAGTGGCTTGAATCTCTTCCTTGTAACTTTCTGTGATGATTATATCATCCACATACACCAAGATGACAATGATTCCATGTGGACCAGATAGTGTGAAGAGAGGATGATATGCCTCAGATTTTCTAAACCCTCTTACATTCAGTCTGGGATTAGCTTGTAGTACCAAGCCCTAGGTGATTACTTCAGACCATATATAGCCTTCTTCAGCCTCAAGACATTCCCTGGTTTGAATTGGATGAGACACAGCCTTACTATTGAAGGTTGCTTGCTATCACTTGATGTTCTTGCGGATATTGAGCCAAAGAACATACTGCTTGAATTGGATGAGCCACAACCTTACTATTTAAGTAGGCTCTGGTGTTTATCCAATTTGAAGGATCCTTCTTCAGTCTTGTACTTTTTCTCAAAGGTTGAACCTCTCTTGGTTGCTTTTCTTCATCAGATTCTACCTCGTCAGGTTAAGATATTGGTTATTGTTGCCTTCCATCATCATTAGGAGTTTATGTACCAGTGTCTAATTCATGTTGATTGCCCCTTCATGATCAGGATGAGTGGCTTCCACAGCTTCATCATCCCCATCTTCAACAACCACAGTTTCTGGACAAGATGCACCTTCAGGAGGACACACCCTTGTTGCTTGCTTCTCTTGAGGCATGCTAATACCAAAGGCTCTCCAATATCATCCTCAAATTGGTGGCTTTGTCTGATGCTTGAGATAGATATTTCAATTCATCCTAACTCTTCTCCTCATAGTATCCCTTAGCCTCAGAAAACTTCACATATCTGGCTATCAGTGTCACCAAACTGTACTTAGACTTCTCATCAATGAAGGTCACAAAGTATTTGTGATTTTCTCTGGAGATACATGGAGCAGTCCATACGTCAGTATGACCCAGGTCGAAACACTTCTCAAAGATTGTGCTAGACTTTGGAAAGACTGATCTATAATGCTTCCCATGCTTCAAACCCATCATTTTCAAGCACCACACCAGGAAGCATCAAAATTAGAGCTCTAGCATGGGGATGTCCTAATCTAGCATGCCTGGTAGTGCTATCAACCCAGTAGATGTACTGATCATGCAGATAGAAGGAGACGATTCTGTCCTTTGGAGATGATAAATTTCTTCATGAATGTGTCCTCTTCCAATAACCTGGCCCGTCTTTAGATCTTGAAACTCAACATCATCAGGTCGGAAGACAACTTGATAACTCAAATAAACTGTAGCCTTCCTTACTGATAACAAGTTAGATGTAAACTGAGGAATATAGAAGGCAGATGATTCCCTATCAAATAGCTTAAGGTTGCTTAACTCTTCTATCTTAACCTTATCTCCATTTGCTATAATCACATTCACTAAGACAGGCTTAACATTACTAATCAGATTCCTATCACTAAGCATATGGTGACTATTTTCTGAATCTAAAATGATGGGTTTAGAGTCTGAAAAACGTTTACCAGCCTTTTTAGATGAGATAATGGCCTTGGCAGCCTTCACGAAATCATTTTATTCTCTCATGGTCACTTCACCATCAATGCTTGTTCCTCCTTCATTTGAATCACTAATGAAGGCATAATACATGGTCTTTCCTTCAAATGTTTGAGGCTCAATCTTCTTGAACACATCAATGGCCAACTTAATATCCATCATTCTTGACTTCAGGTTCTTTCTTTTATGCTGTTTCTTAGCCTTCTTGTACTCTTGAAACAACACTGTCCTCCTCTTTAAGCTTGGAACATTCATTGTAAGAGGACCTGGCTGTCATTCCTTCTCAAAGAGTGTGTGATTGACTTGTTCTCTCTTGATAAGAGCAGCCAACCTTCTACATTTGGAAGCTTGTCTTCTCTCAGAACATGCTTGATAAGCTGATTGTATGAAGGCTTTAGGATCAGTAGCATACTAAATACCACATTTTGCTCTTGTCTCTCTCTTAAGATTTTAGAAACACTAGAACTTGGTCTAAGCATGTTAAGCTCTGACCATAAGCTCGTAAACTTTCAAGATGTTGGTTGAAATCCCTTTCATCTTATTTCAGGTTGTTGATAGCTTGTTTGAATTCAAACACCCTCCTTAGATTAGATGTGTTTCGATAAACCTTGTAAAGTGTATCCCACAACTCTTTGGAGCTATCACAGTAGGAGTAAGTAATAGCGTGCGGGTTAAAGTTTATTTTAAAGCAGACAATCTATCAAATTAACTCTACAAACTACTCTTGCCAAGAAAGTTCTAATTGTATTACTTAAGGATATCCACAGAGAGAGAGGGCACACAATAAATTTCCGAAGGTTAAGCTAGGCAAGCTATAAATAGGAGGTTTATTTTTAGGCTTTATTCCAAAAAAGAAATTGTCTAAATAAGTTAACTGATTCAAATATGGAAAATATAGATCTAATGTTTCAAACAAGTGAATTATAGTGGATATGATAAAGGGAATTATTAATATGCAAGGACCTTAATCACAAATCCGACCCCTTCTCGTTCCAACTCTCGTATGTGAACAGAGGAGTTGACTGTCGATTGACGACTAAGGTCGAGTGTCGATCGACGGTTATTAGACAGGAAGTTCGTCCGCTAGGTTAATTAAACCAGCTCTCGCATGTATCTAACAACCAAGCTCAATGGAATTAATTTTGGCACATAACCTACTCTCATAGTTGTCCATGTCCTAAGTTCAGGTTTCTAGCTAGCTACTCTACAGACAAGCATTAAACACAATTTCAAAGATTGATATCTCTTCATTCCAGAAATCCTATTTTTGGGCTAATTCATCAATACTGTAATAAACCCTAAATCTAACAAGATAATTACTCAAACATAATCATAGAAAGCATGAAAAATGAATAACATAATGCATAGAATAAATAATGGGGATTCCAATACAAAGCTCTGAAGGAGTTCAGATCTTCTCCCCAAAACTACTAAGAAAACTAAATATCTGTAAATAATATTTTTTGTAATTTGAAATATGTGTCTCTCTGCCTAAACAATGGTAGGACCTTTATAAACTATTTCAAACTAGTTCAGGGGCATTCTTGTAACTTTTCCTGACTTGGGTTTGAAGTCGGCCAATACTTCTGCGAGTAGATCGTCGGTCGACAACAAGTATGCAGCATTGATCGTTGGTCAGGCTTGACCTAGACTCTGACTTAGCTGATTGTGGACAACTACTGGATATCTTCTCTAAATGCTCTAACAAGATCCATTATCTCCATACTTCTCTAAAGCGTACCTTAACCTGAAAAGACTCTAAAATACAGTCTAGACATATATAGCAGACTCAAAATATGATCCAAATTATAGTCTTAAACTGGTAAATAACAAGGTATATCAACTCCCCCAGACTTAACATTTTGCTTGTTTTCAAGTAAAACAAGGGTAGCCTGTGAAAGAGGTTTGAAAAGCGGGGAGTCAATTAATACATAAGCATAACTATCAGCCCTAATATATCGCAACCACATCGAATAATGCTAATCAAAAAGAAACTTTATATGCCTTATCACAGTATAGCAACCAAATCCATTCTACCAGCAACTAAACAAATACAAATTTGACTCACCCCTCAACTGATCTCATTTCTTTGCATAAAAATAAAGTGGATGCTTTACCTTGGGAGTATCAATCAAAGGAAACATGAACTCAACTCCTGCAAACCTGCATGTATAGGTATAAAGCCTTTCATGATCCCTTTCTTCCTCTTTTCTCTCATAATCTTTTTTTATCTCAAATTCAATGGACAATGGTGCTGCTATAGTTCATCTTGTCATCTCATTTTCGAATTTTATTTTTTGAAACAAAGTTTTAGGCAAATAATGGGGTCATCGGTAATGTGCCTACCCCTCGCTTCAAACAATGTGTGATCATTTCTTTGAATTAGAATAGTGGGGTCATCGGTAATGTACCTACCCCTCTACATCTCAGGAAATCATTTCAATATTATTATAGATCCTGAAGAGATAAGGAAAATCAGAACTAACAGAAAGTACCTTACAAACTTGCAAAAGGAATCCGATACCAAGCCCCAATTAAGCAAAGTAGTCAGTATTAGGTTGGAGATCAGTTTTGGTTCCTTCAAACTTTCTTAGTAAGTGTGATCTAACGACAAGATGATCCACTTTGGCATCTCTAGTAATCTCTGCAACCAACATGTCCAAAAATGGTGCTATAGTGTGGTTAGTCAATAAATAAGTTATGATCATAATCCCTTCTTGACTCTATAAAAACTATTTGAAAACTTAATAGATAAAAACTCAAAATAGAAAAAATCATCACAAACCTCCCGTAGACTTGAATAACACTGTCCCCAGTGATATCTCGTCGGGATTGGTTAAAAACTAAAGCATAAGATTAAGGTTGAGAGAAAGTCGAGGTTACCAAACTCCGTAAGGAGTGTCGACCGATGGTGAGTGGTGGGTGTCGACCGATGGTGAACCATCCAAGCCGGCGACCGATGGTGAGATCCTTGTGTCGACCGATGGTTTTTTTTGAAATGTTCTGCTCCTCCTTTGAAAGCCTAAAGTAATTAAATAAAAATTATAATTAGTAACTAAATAATTAAAAATCAAATTAAAACTTACTACACAGTGGTTGCCTCCCACTCAGCGCTTGGTTATAGTCTTAAGCTCGACGTTTTGAATTTTGGAAAAGGAAGGTGGTTCATCAAACAAATGTGGAAAACAAGTATCCAAATACTCTCTTCTCGTCTCAAACAATGCACTGATGAAGCCTCTTACAGCCTCATCTGCTCTGGTTATCTGATTTTCCATCTTCCTCCGAGTAAGTGCCAATCTGCTCATCCTTTCCTCGAGTGCTTAATGCATCCCATCAGCATGTTAAGTCTGGCATATGTGGGCTCTGATATATATTCAAAACTCTGGTTGATATTATCTCTCATGAAGTCCTGAGAATGGTAAACTTCATTAAGCATGTCTTGTAAGAACTCTTCTGTTAATAGCCTTTGCCCAGATGCTGCATTGTGACTGTCAATCGATGGCCAAGTGTTGCCATCGATTGAAGCTGAACTGACTGCCCGAGTCGAGGTTTGTTTTCTGAAGAGATTCCAAAATCCGTTGGCCATAGCCAGTATGTCGGAAATATCGTCCTTGAAACATTGAGAATCCTTCCATCCATTGCATGTGCATATCCATATGGGTCTCTCTTGATTCCAAACTCATCTGGTCTGAGGTAGCCATAATCATCATCGCATCATGTCGGGTTATCATCGATCGATGGTAATGAGCCACCGTCGATCGATGCTGCATTACAGCTTCCATGGGATCCTCTGAAATTTCCAGTCTCTTCGAGTGCAAAAGTGTGGTACTCAACTTATTCTTCTTCAAAGTACGAATCGACGTACTCTGAGTTGTTGGTTTCTGGCATCTTCTCACGGTATTGCTTCCCAGTGTAGACTATGTCTTCTTGACTGTCTTCGTCGTTCTAATCTGTGGCATAAGCGTCGACCGATGGTGGAGAGTGAGTATCGATCGATGGCGAAGAGTGGGTTTCGTGCTGGTTACGGTTGAAGTGACCGTCAACCGATGCCAAGGGTTGGGTGTCGATCGATGATGAGTCTGTAGGCTTGTCGTCTTGATCGTATTTCCATAAGCATGTAGCAATAAAACCTAGATCATTACCCATTTCTATCTGAGTAGCCTTGTTCTTGAAATTAACAGGTTCATAAAAGTTGTATGGATTAATCAAGGATATATACAACCTGTTTGTCTTCATTTCGCAGATAACTCCCACTGTTTCCATGAATGATCTTCGAAGGAGTAAGGAAGAGTTCCAATCAATCTTTATAACAATCATGTGGAAGTCTACTAGAACTAAGGCGTTGCAAATCTGCACTGGGATGTCTCTAGCCATCCCTCCTGAATTCACTTTGGAGCAATCCAAAAAGGTGAATGAATCACTAGAAGGCTCCACTTTCAGACATAGGTTTTCTGCCATCACTCTAGGCATTATGCTAATTGCTGATCCAGTATCGCAGCGAGCATTCGGATACTCGTGACCTTTGACAAAACATGGAATCACAAATTTTTCAGGGTCACTTTTCTTCTTGAGAGTAGTCATATGCTTCATCTTCTCTCTAAGGTCATTGAACATGCGCTATATGTTATTTTCTGTTTCCCTGAAAAACATCCTTAATCTATGAGTATAATATGCTTCATCAAATTGAGTATCTAAAGGAATTTTTAAAACTCTTTTGGAAAAGCCATCCATCTCTTTGTCAGATGCTTCTCTGCGA
The DNA here is from genome assembly GCA_905132765.1 of Moricandia arvensis. Taxonomy (NCBI): domain Eukaryota; kingdom Viridiplantae; phylum Streptophyta; class Magnoliopsida; order Brassicales; family Brassicaceae; genus Moricandia; species Moricandia arvensis. The sequence goes on from CAJHQP010002444.1 coordinate 78,550, forward strand.
AGATGTTTGGGAATCTTCTGCTTCCTTATGGAGTGCCTTTTTGTTTTCATGGAATCAGGTGTGTCGGCGTTCGGTTATTAAGTCTCCATCCTCGAAGGTTTGGCAAATAGGTTGGCAATCAAACTTGGTAACCGAATCAGTTTTGTTGTTGGGGATGTTGATCGATGCTAGCTTCTCGACGTCGATCGAGATGGAAGATTCACATGAGGCAACTAATTCTGCAGGTTCCATCGACAGACGGTCCGGTTCGGGTGTCGATCGACACCAATTCGAAATGCCGAAGGACATGCACTTTTTACACGAAAATCTCCTTCCTGCAGCTGTTCTCTCTTCACTTCTTGCCAAAAGTCTTCACCTATCAATGCATTGACATGGTGCTTCTGACTAGCTTCTCCTTTCTTCTTAAACAAGGCCTCATGTCTCTGAATGGCCTCACTTGTTTGGACCACTTGATTCTCCAACTTCTTGACATGAGTGTTGAGATTCTCAAACTTTGTGTTGAGTTTGATGTACAAGGAATCTATCTTCCTATTAAAGTTCATAGTCATCTGCTTCTACTGCTCCAGTATCTAATCAACCATAGCTTCCAACTTGCTCTCATGAGGCTTATGCTGTTGCGGATTCTGATTGTAGTTACTCATGTTGCCACCATAGGAGTTTCTGTTGTAGCCTGGATTTCCTGGTTTCTGGTAGCCGTTTCCACCAACAAAATTCACATCCTCTTCCTCATCTTCTTCTTCCAGGGCTTTCACTTATTGCTTCTTGAGATATTTCTCAACACTGTCCAACTTTGCCTCGACTTCATCTATCTGCTCCTTGGTTAAAGATGGAGCTGATTTATTCTTCTCGTAGTCAGTGTTCTTGGTGCTATTGCTAGATGTCATGTTCTCAATAAGCTTTTGCTTCTTCTGGACTCCTTGTGCTGATGTTCCCTTCACTAGTTGTGTCTTAAGCCATCTGGTAGTGTTGGTCCCTCTGAAAAAGTGCTAAGTAGCTTCACTTCATTGAAACCGTGATGTGGACAGTCTCTCTGTAGGACTTGAATCTGAACAAAGAGCTTCTGAATGATTCTCCAGGCTTCTTTGTGAATGTAGTGATCCTGCTACTGAAGTCTTTTGCTCGTGCATCATCAAAGAAATTGCACATGAATGCATTTTTTATGTCTGTCCAGGATGTTAAAGATCCTGGTGGTAGTTGCTTAAGCCAATGCGAAGCATCTCCAACAAGTGAGTACTTAAAGAGCTTGAAGAATAGAGTCCTCGGGTACTCCATTGACATTAATAGCAGATAATAGATCCTCAAATCGCTCGAGGTGGTCCATCGGGTGCTCACGTCGCGATCCATGGTAGGGTGTCTACGCAACAAGTGCGAAGAAAGACCGTTTGATCTCAAAATCATTCCTCTCGAAAGCTGGAGGATGAATAGAGGATCTGTTAGCATAGAGCTGGTGTGGACGATTGTAGTCTGCCAATGTCCGTTGAGCAGCTTGGGAGGCAGCTTTAGGTCTAGCTACTGCAGCGTCAGATTCTGGTTCAGGGATTACAGCCCCCTGATCGTCAATTCCCTGACCCGTTGCATTGTGCAGATGTCCCTCAAGGTCATACAAGTCTCCTCTCTCATCTCAAACCACAACCGAAGTCGCAACCATCTTTCGCGAGCTACCGTCGATCGATGCCGTGGGGGTACTGTCGATCGATGTTGGTACGTTAGCATCGATCGGCGGTTGTGTGATACTTTTCATCGATGGTTATCGTATCTGTTTGCGGATGGAATTATCGATTGCAACAAGGTCTGAGAAGAGTAATTCCTTGTTCTTTTTGCTTCAGGTACTACTGGGCATGCACCTGAAAGACAAGAAATTTTTTTTGTTATTAACGTTAAATAAAAGAAAAAGCCTAGACTAAATCCTAGAAATAAATCTAATGGTGATCCTTACTCCCCAGAAACGGCGCCAAATTTGACAGCATGCGGGTTAGAGTTTATTTTAAAACAGCTATCAAATTAACCCTACGAACAACTCTTGCCAAGAGAGGTTTAATTGTAGTACTTAGGGATCGAATCCACTGAGAGCGAAGACACACAATAGATTTCTGAATTCTAAAATTTAAGCTAGACAAGCTATAAATAGGAGGTTTATTTGTAGGTTTTATTCCAAAAAGGAAATTGTCTAAATAAGTTAACTGATTCAAATATGGAAAAGATACATCTAGGTTTTCAGGCAAGTGGGTTATATCGGATAAGATGCTGGGAATTATAAATATGCAAAGACCTTAATTACAAATCCGACCCCCTCTCGTTCCAACTCTTGTATGCGTACATAGGAGTCGGCCGTCTATCGCAACTAAGGCCGAGTGTCGATCGATGATTATCAGAAAGGAAGTTCGTCCGCTAGGTTAATCAAACCAGCTCTCGCATGTATCTAACAGCCTAACTTAATGGAATTAATTCTGGCACAGAACCTACTCTCGTAGTTTCCATGTCCTAAGTTCAAATTTCTAGTTAGCTACTCTAGAACACAAGCATTAAACACAATTCCAAAGATTGATATCTCTTCATCCAACAATCCTATTTTTGTGCTAATTCATCAATACCATAATAAACCCTATATCTAACAAGAGAATTACTCAAACATAATCATAGAAAGCATGATAAACTGAATAATATAACGTATAGAATAAATAATGGGGGTTCCAATACAAAGCTCTGATGGAGTTTAGATCTTCTCCCCAAAACTACTAAGAAAACTAAAAATCTGTAAATAATATTTTTTGTAATATGAAATATGTGTCTATCTAACTAAACAATGGTAGGACCTTTATAAACTACGTCAAAATTCGTTCTGGGGCATTCTTGTATTTTTTCCTAACTTGGGCTGGAAGTCGGTCAATACTTCTGCGAGTAGACCACCGATCTATGCACCGTCGATCGATGGTCAGGCTTGACCTCGACTCTGAATTAGGTGATTATGAACATCTACTGGATATCTTTCCTGGATGCTCTAACAAGCTCCATTATCTCCATAATTCTCCAAAACGTACCTTGACCTGAAAAGACTCTAAAATATTGTGTAGACATACATAGCAGACTCCAAATAGGATCCAAATGATACTCTTAAGAACAAGTTATATTAGTATGCTTCCAAGATTGATGCCTCATGGTTGTTTTGAATGATAGACAACACCATGAGATCCTCTTGATCTTATTTGCCATCCTCAGCCAGCACCACTTCTTTACCATCCTCTCCTAGGCTGGTTTTCTTTGGAATTTTTTCATCAGCAACGTGTGACCGAAGAACTCTTCCTCCAAGGATAGTCTTGACCTGTCTTGACCACAAGAGATAGTTAACTCCATTGAGTGTAACTGGCATAGCCATTTTTGGCTCTCCATCAAGAACAACTGAAGAACAGCTCAAGAACATCTATTATCGAATGGGTAAAAAGAATGTTTCTAAGAGATATTTTGAAAATCAGAGTGAAACGAAATAAATTTGCAGAAGTCAAGTAAGACAATGAGAAGAATAAGGTCTCAAGAGCTTGTGTCCTCTGATACCATGTGAGAATAAAGATATTTAGTGTCTGGTTTGTGAAGAGAGAGAGAGAGAGAGAGAGAGAGAGAGAGAGAGAGAACTTTGTGGGAGAGAAGAGAGAGAGAAAATATGTGTTCCTTGTTGATATAGTTCCAGATAATGTTTTAATAGACATGCAAGTTGGCTACATAAAATGAATAAATAAAGATGGTCTAAGAGAGACAAAAGGCTCTTGCAGCTGGGTGAATGTGACTGCTCTAGAACATCTCTCTTCTTTATCCCAACATGTGACTTCTCTTTGTCTTTTTATTCCCAACGACTCCATCCACTAATTTGAACCATTCCAAGTGTTTTTGAATGCCTTACACGAAATACAACCTTCATTGAGTGCCTTGCAAGTCATATTTAAGTTAGATTGTACAGACAGTCCAATTCTTGTTCTACTCGGTTGATCTTCTTACCTCTTTAATACTAGCTTCATTTTTTCTTCTTGTCAACACTATTAACACTTATTTCTTCTTCATCTCAACAATATTAACAAAATCCAAACCTTTATTATACTATGAAATGTATGTTTGGCAATTTCGAATTACATTTAAAATGCTAATATTTTTTTTTTTGAATAACCCGTTGTATCCTAGCACCCATCGAAGTGGGTCCAGACTAGCGGCGAGTGTCCGTAACAACCTACATTATCGGCCGGATTATGCCTCTATCACTGAATGCTGGGGGAGCCCAGATATTAAATTTTATCCCCACTGGTCAGCAAAATTCAAACCCGAATCCGTATTAGGATCGAAACTCCTTCGAGACTACTAGGCCGTCCTTGCTTGGTTAAAATGCTAGTCTTTTAAGGTTCAATAGCTTATTGAATTCTCAACTATATGTAATCTATGTTTAATATTGAATATTGCACCGTTTCATATGTGGAATCTTTAAAGCTATATCCTAAAACATATCTCATCAAACTATGATGTTAGCTAATGAGAACGACTGTAAAGATCAATTTTTTTTTACTTACCTACATATATCGAAACTAATAACATATCTGTTAATATAGTGAGCTTATTCTACACGTCTTTTCTTCCCTATTTATAAATAACTTGGAAAATTAACAAAATCGTATATTATCAAAATATTATCTGTAGTTTCTTTGTGGTTAGTTTGGTAATCGTAATATATTACATATTTGTAGGAAATAATTAAGAAACGAACCACAAATACATGAACAAAACAATAATCACCAATATATACTAACGAATAAATTATTAAGATTTTCTATGTTGCATTATACAAAAATATATCATATTTAAAAATCTTTGTAGTGTTTCAATAGAATATATATACTATTAAATAGGAATTTTTCTAAAAATTCACTTTAAAAAAGTTGTTGGATCAATATGTATTTTTTATTCTACCATTAATTACTCTAACCATATAATTATTTAAATATTTTAGATGAATCCGAGTTTTATTCTCTTTTCATGTGATATGCTTCTCTAATTTTTTTTTATCACCCAACATTGATTATTAAGTAATAATTTTCAAAAATAAAATAAAAATAATGGTGTATAGTTATAGAAGTTACAGATTTTACACTATCACAATGAAATTGTGTTGGATATATGTTGTAATTGTATATTTTAGGTGAAATATTATATTTAGTTTTATATTTTGTTAAAAACAGTGACATATATAAAACAAATATAGTAAAAATTCAAATATAATCCATAAGTAATATAAATTAAGAGTAAAACTCCTGATTAAAAATAAAAAGTTAAAATATCATCCATAAGTCATTTCAATTAAGAAGTACAATTCTCGATTGAAAAAACATCTTAATTTTAATATTTAGCATATACGTTCAGAATAACGACATACATTTAAAAATTCCAAACTTTTACAATGTAAGATAATAAAGTTTTAACAAATTTAATACAAATTAAAACATTGAATTTTGATTTAATATTTAATCTCACATTAATAGTAAGCATATATGTCTAAAATAACGAACTATGTTATTTAAAAACTTTAAATATTATTTTTCTTATATATAATTAGTTAATCAGATTTAATTATTATAAATATGTACTAAGGTATTATAAAATAAATAAAATAATACTTTTAAAAGATATCTAAAATATGTTTACTTTTAATAAAAAATGGTCAAATGAATTAGTGTTTGATGAAATAGTATGATGCTCGAAGATATTTTAAAGATGAATTTGTTTACTTAACCAATTTTGAGTTTTAAGTTAAACACTAAATTAAAAATGAAAATGAGTGAGAAAGAGTGATTTGTTATGTGACAAAAAAAAATTATAACTATTTTGCATATAAGTAAAATAAAGTCGTAGACAAGAAAATGTGAAGAATTTAAAGTGTTATAAAACAGTTATTTGTTCAATAATCTTCAGTTTTGTGTTAATTACAAATTATGTCATAAAAATATTTTTGGAAACTTAGACTAAAATTTATAGAATTATCATTAAATCTCAAAAATCTTATAAAATTGTATAATATCAAGATTTTCATTTCTAATATATTTAAAGTTAAAATCTATTTTAATATTTATGATTATTATTCAAAATTATAACTATAAGCAAAATATATAATGTTCATACAATATTTATACTCGTGAAACCGCGGGCAACCACCAAATATTTGTTAAAAACAGTGACATATAAAGAAAATATGATAAAAAGTTAAAATATAATCCATAAGTAATATACACTTTTTTGTCATCACATAAAATTACAGACTCATCGACTCTGTAAACCACTCTGGTAGCTCACCATCCATGTGAACGGAAAAAGACGACTGTTTCCTAGCACTGCGTGCAAGTGCATCCGCCTTTAAATTTTGTGTTCTGGGTACATGAATGATCTCTGAACTATGAAGATGCTCCCGTAGATTTCTTATATCCGCCAAGTAATTCGCAAAAGCTGGCCATTCCTCTGGTTCCGACACCATCCTCACCAGTTGAGAGCAAACCGTTGCAAAAGTCACCTGAAATTGACGCAAATTCCTTATACACTCCATTGCCCAAATCAAAGCCTCTACCTCCGCATGAAAAGAAGATAAACAGCCATGGTATTCCTTTCCCCTAGCAAGCTGTCAAAATCTTCGAGTGTACTAAACCATCCATTTTCTGAAAATCTCGCATTTTCCTTCCATGACCCATCTACGAAGCACCATCTTCGTGGAATATTTGGGAGGGTTGATTCTGAAGTTCCTATGTGTTGAAATACACTATGTTTACTCCCCACCTCTGCCTCCTTCCAAACAATTGATTCTGTTTTTTCTACCCGCAATGTTTCTCTAGGGTCAACATCGAGGTTACTAAATACCTTATTGTTTTTCCCTTTCCAAATATACCAAAGTATCCATGCATACCGATCATCTTCTAGATGTTGAACAACTCGCCAGAAAAAATTATCCATATTCACAAAAAGTTACTAAGTTGGAAAAACATATGGTGAGATGGTATTTTTGAAAGTGCACATACTTGAATCGCCGGTGGACATTCGAAAAATACATGATTAATTTATTCCTCTGATGCTCCGCATCTGTCACATCCTACTGCTCCCTGTAAACCCCTCGATTGTAAATTTTTCTTCACTGGCAGGCATCCTGATATCATTTTCCATAGAAAATGTTTCAAGTTGGAAGGACACCTCACCTTCCAGCAAAACGCTTTTAAGGGTACCACTGAAGAGCCAAACAGTTTAACCTCTTTGTCCATATCAGGATACATTTGTTCCACCTGATAACCAGATTTTACCGAGTATTGCCCATTTTGTGAAATGCCACCCATCAGCATTTGACAACACCGTTATGCTCAAAGGGATGGTTTCTATAAGTTGTGCATCAATGGGATCTATCAGTGTCCTAATAACCAGCGAGTTCTATGTTCGTGAAGTTGGTTGGATGAGCGACTCCACTGTAAGGTCCAGGTACAAATGTGGAAATTTACTTTGTGCTGGTGTCGGGCGTGTGGACCGGAGCCAGGGGTAATTCCATACGGATATAGATGATCATATTCCTACCATTTTGATTAGTCCTTTGCTAACCAGAGATCTAGCTGATACTATACTGTGTCATCCATAGGACGGTGAGTAATATTTAATCGTTTCCAGGGGTGATGCATTCCTGAAATAACGACTTTTAAAGACTTGTGAGAATAATGTATTTGGCTTTTTGAGCAGGCGCCAA
>CAJHQP010002445.1:0-86229 GCA_905132765.1 Moricandia arvensis
AAAAAGAGAGAGATTAAACTTCGATGAGATTTTTTTTTTTTTTTTTTTTTTTTTTTTTTTTTTTTTTTTTTTTTTTTTTTTTTTTTTTTTTTTTTTTTTTTTTTTTTTTTTTTTTTTTTTTTTTTTTTTTTTTTTTTTTTTTTTTTTTTTTTTTTTTTTTTTTTTTTTTTTTTTTTTTTTTTTTTTTTTTTTTTTTTTTTTTTTTTTTTTTTTTTTTTTTTTTTTTTTTTTTTTTTTTTTTTTTTTTTTTTTTTTTTTTTTTTTTTTTTTTTTTTTTTTTTTTTTTTTTTTTTTTTTTTTTTTTTTTTTTTTTTTTTTTTTTTTTTTTTTTTTTTTTTTTTTTTTTTTTTTTTTTTTTTTTATTTTTTTTTTTTTTTTTTTTTTTTTTTTTTTTTTTTTTTTTTTTTTTTTTTTTTTTTTTTTTTTTTTTTTTTTTTTTTTTTTTTTTTTTTTTTCTCATTTATAGTGCTTTTAATTTATTCTAGTATTTTTTACGAATTTATAATTATAATGTGATACTTGTTGGTATTTTTATATTGATAATTTAAAAGCGAAAAATTTAAAAATTTACGTATTTATAATTTTAAAAACAGACATAAACATTTGAAATAATGTTTCATATTACTAAATAAGAAATACAATTATAAAGTAAGATAGGACAAAAAATCTAGACAGCAAGACTAATTTATCTTAATCAATAGGCCACTCTTTTTATTAAAATTTGGTACTTAACAACTTGCCTACTTGAAAAGATCTTTATTAATGACTTTAAAAATAAGTGAAAGCCCATTTTTTTCCAGGAAAAAAAAACAGAAAATATCTGCTTCTACATACTTTCCACATCCAACAACATTAGGCCTCCTTTAAGTTTTCGAGTCACTTCCCAAACTCTCCAGTAGGATTTTGTAAATCAATCCCATTTGTACTTCCTTCAAGAGTCTTCTGGAGTTATTTATATTTTCCTTTCCATTATGGTAAATTATTTTTCCTCCATACTGAGATCTCATGGAAGCTGTGAAGGTCAGCGGCAATCAACAGTGGTAGGGGGCTTATATATCTCAATATTCATAAACAAAATTAAGATAAGCTAAATTTTGTAGAGAACTAAAGTTTTTTTTTAATTATCATTTATTTTTGGACATAGTTTCAATTAGATAATGGGCATATAAACCAAAACCCAAAACCAAATCTCGACCCAAAATAAAGATATTCGAATCGGAGTTCGGATTCCAGCAAATCAACCAATTGGGTTTCATATTGTGGATACTCGGATAATGGGTTGGCCAATAATCAAAACATAACCCCGAACTAAAAGCAACATATATATTATAATTATGCATATATACGATATAGGTATCACACGTGTTACGGTTACAATTGTTTGAGTTTTGGATTACCATCACTATTTAGTATTTAATGTTATAACTTTAGAATGTTTCTGTTTGGAAATTGATATGTATTGAATACTTTTTATTCAGTTTTAAGTATTAATTTCTATGTTTAAACTTTTTAATTATGTATTTTACTTCCAGTATAAATAACGCCGAAACCGATCAAAAGAAATAGAATGATATATGATTACTTTATGGGTTCTTAGGATGTGATAGAAAATCGATCTGAAACCGAAGTTGTTATATCTAATCTAATAGTTCACATTTACGAAAAATGGGACCTAAGACTGTTACAAAATAAAATCAATATCCGACAAACTCTGAATCTGAACCCAAAATGGGTAAATGACGCCAAGGCTTAGTTTCAGTTAGGTAAATAAAATTGTTTAAAGCTTTTAAGGGACATGTAACTGAAACAAAGAAGAATACTCTTTTTTCCTTTTTCTTTTTTAAAATTGTAAGTGCTTTACCGGTAACTTGGTGAGCATCAACCAAGCCCATCATCATCCTTCTCAGCAATACCCTATAGTTTGCTTTGAATATGCAATGCATGGTAAAAGTTCTAAGGTCTGAAATTTTATCTTCTCTTTGTTTTTTTAAATTTACCACAAGCCATCCACGTAATGAGTCTTCCTTGCCCGCTCACGTCGGCCAGTGGATCCTATTTCTTGCAAAAAATGGTGCCTTAATTTTTGGAGGCTCGAAAGTCCTGTTTATTATCCCTGCAATCACACATGACTTTTTTTTTCCCGGCTATGGCCTCATTCACACAGTATCACAAATCACTTTCCGGTAGGTCACCCATTCTTCCGCTACTCCAGCGCAAGTAACAGCTTAACTCTGGAGTTCTAAACGGAAGTGTGAAGAAAAAGGTAGGTGAACCTTGATGACATAGGTAGAAAAATCAATTATCTTAAGCCTTTTCTAATACGCCCTAAATAGGATCACCTCGACCGGATTGTGAAATGGATAGACAATACCGGAAGAGTGGCTCTGATACCATTTAATAAGCCCTAAATAGGATCACTCGACCGATTGTGAAATGGATATGATCTCAGACGAATCGAATGAGAAATGATGGATTGAATGGTGAGAACTAGAGGTGCCATACATTAGATCTCTTGGATCTACGTCGCTTCGATCTGTTGCTTTGGATATGACGCACAAGTCAATCAAATGTGAAGGGTGTTGATAACTTGGAGTATAAGCCTCACATAGAAACCGAGAGTGTTCTAGCAAAGAGCAAAAATATATAAACTCATGAAAAAGGGGAAAAATCATTGCTGTTATTTTGTGGCTCTTAGGCCTTATGTTCTTAGAGATTACAGTTGTAGATATCCACAAGAAGTAATGTGTGCTAAAACAAGACATTGAAAATAGAAACAAAGACTTGACTAAATAAAGTCTTTGCCTGAAACTTGGAATGCCTCTTGATATAGCCACGACCAAGACTTTGAAAGGTGAAGAACATGCTTCTGAAATGGTCCAAGACATGTCCCCTTGGAGGCCTGGTCGAAATCCATATTTTCCCTTAGCCAATATTTGATCATTTCTCCATTGGCCCAAACAAGTCTGTTTTTGAATATTTTTGAAAACCATCAAGCCCGAGGCTTTCTTGAAAATTTAGAACATGAATAATCACCTTTGGCATGCTTTAATTGGTCGTTGGTTCATCAGAAAGAAGGTTAGTCATTTCCAGCTTCTCGGGTGGTTGAACCAGCTCGGAAGATCGAACCTGCTTGCTTAGCTTGTCAAGTGAGTGTCATTCCTGCTCAGCTCGTCCAGGATAGTGTCAGTACAGGCTCACTTGAGTATTTATCTCATCCAAGATAGTGTTATTCCAGATCACTTGAGTATTCATCTCATTCAGCTAAGATATGTAAGTGTCACTTTGATTCAGCTCGACTAACCAAGTAAGTGTCACTTTGTCCCAACTGAATTCTGGCTCGAACATCCATCTTAGCTTGTCGATTCGGTCGGTGAATATGCTCTGTGGTCGATGAGTTCCATTTTCAGGTCGTGGTTCTGCCTAAACTCCATTCCGGGACGTCCGCAGATCGATACGATAGACATCTACGATTAGTACGATTGGATGGGGCAACACGGTCGGTACGATTGGCAAGATCTGATGGAAAACCTCGGTTGGGTTGAGCTAGAGACATAATCACCACATTGGGACGGGTATATGATCGGAATAGGGTCGATGCTCGATCCGAGGCGCATCATTTTCCATATACCACAAACCAGGATGTTACAATTCATCCATCTCTTAAAAATGCAATGCCCATGTCGTTGCACCTCAAGATCGCTACTCGTCATCGCAAGCACGCTTAATTATGAGTTCCAAGTGGATGTGTGGACAAAAAAGTGAGCACACTGTTTGGTGACTTATGTAGCCCAAATCAATTTTTAAAAAAATTCTATATACCAAAAACCAAAGCTTTCAGATATCTAACTTTTATAAATTTGATTTTCATTATTCACCTAATTGGTGAACCTAGGAATTAATGGATACTCTGAGCAAGTCTAGAAGCTCAGCAGAGATCGTTGAAGTATGCAGAGCTCTTAACAATCCCTCATGTGTTGCTTCACAGCCACTCGACGTCCAACTCCATCCAGAACAGATGTAGCCGACGTTTTCTGAAGCAGTGAGTCAAAGATAAGACGCGTTGATAGAAGCAGCTATGGGTCCATTCCGCAGAAAAAGGCTCTAACGGTTCTCATGAGTGTCATCTAAAATATATGAATGAAATTAACAAACGACTTAATCATCAGTCATTTATCAAGAGACACAGAACGATGGAACTTAGAAAACTACATATTTCACGATATCCAAAATTGTAAACCTTAATCAAGATTTATAATTTTCCTGTTGATTGTATTGTATCATCATCTAGAACCCATAAATAACAATATAAAACAGTAGTCAAAAAAATAATATTAAACCTACATATTTTTGTAAATCCAAATAATAATAATATATAATCGTACATCATTATCCATTTTTTGGCTATTTCATAATTCCTTAATTTTAGAAGAATTAGTCAAGATGTCCCACAAATTGACAACTGCAAAAATTATGGAAAACTCAAGGAAAAAAAAAGGAAATATATAAAAGCAACAGGATTAAGGAACTATATAAAAAACGTAACTCAGGTAGTATTAGGAAAAAGGAAATAAGCAAAGAGGGCCTGCACTAGTATATAACTACATCACTTGCGATCCCCCTCTTCATTCATTCATAAACTCAAAGCCAACAACAATCATGAGGAGTCAGGGAACACCGTCGAGAGAATTGTTATATCAAACTCCGACTGATTATTCGAAGGACGAGACACAACGAATCTTCGATTTCATAAAGAAACTGAAACAGGCGATGATAAAAGATTCATGTACCCTCGATTATGCTGTGCTGTTCAGTATTATCGATCTGGTTGGATAACCTACATCGATCTCAAACAGGGTCTCCTTTCGATTCTCAGTGGCAAACCAAGGTTTGCTCGACGAGTTTCTTCAGCTTTTGTCTAGTTTTGATTCTCCTGTAATAAAACACAACGAGAAGAAAGAGAACAACAAATCAGACTTGCAACGCAACGTTCCTATTCGATTCACGTTTACTCAAACGCAAACCGGAAGAAGGAGTGGAGGTCAGGCCTGTTGGTTTAAACTTGAAATAACTTGAAAAACAAGTTATTATTTTTCTTATCGGGATAATGATTAGTAAATAGGAAAGTTTAAATTTTTTAGGAGTTATCTAAACATTAGATATTTAAAGTGATTAAGAGATATATTTTACTATATAAGGAGATACCAAGATGTGGTATAACTTATGAGTTTGAGGATTTAGTTTTGAGTGATTTTCTAAAGCAATAAGAAAGTGTTTTTTTTCTTGATTCTAAGTGTTTAATTCAATAATTGGTATCAGAGATTTTATTGAACAAACAACAAGCAATCAAGAAATAAGGGTTGTCAATCGTGTGTGACATCTAAACATGAATAGGAAGATATTTACAAAACAGTTTCACAATGTTTATAATAAAATATCTATGTTGTTATATATATGTTATTGTTCAAATCTGTATACAATTGTACGAACAGAAATATGGGTTGATAATATTTACATTAATCGATCATGGGATGGTCAAAATTAATACTTTTTGATTATGATCACATAAAGATTGATTTATCAAAATTCTAAATTTTATATTTTAATCAGATTTTAAATTAGACAGCTTGTAAACTTGAGCAAACAAATAAATGAAAAAGTAAAATTGAAGATAGATATCACAAGAGAAACTTCATTAATTTCTTAATCACTAAAACTGTCTTATCTTTGAGAAAGAAGAGTGATTTACATGAAATGTTACTTTCTGAATTTTTAATATCAATTTAAGCCACTTTGTTTTACTAGGGTACCTTTGGTATGAAGGACTTAATTTGTTATTGGGAAAATGTAACCATGTAGTTTGTGGATAGTTACCTATTTTGTTTGAATTTTCTTTTTGAATTTTGAAATAATATCATGAGTGGTGGATCCGAAATAGAAGCTAAAATTGATTTATAATTTGGCAAAAAGGACTCGACTTTAAGTGTTAGTTTAGACAATTTTGTTTTTTTTTAATTAATTTTTTTCAGTTATCTAGTGAAAGTGTTGCTGGTGAAGATGACTAATATAATATGGATTTTACTTATTTTACCTATAATATATAAATATTTTTATAGTCTTTTATATGCATTTGGTACTATTTTAGAGTATTTACAGGTCCATGTACTCATTAGAAGCCAACTGGATTTTTGGGGGTATTTTGGAACATTTAGGATGTTCAGCAGAAACTGAGAGTCGGATCCAACCATCGATCGACATCACACACTGTACGTCGATCGATAGCAAGTCGACAACCAGATTAGTGAAGGCTTGAGAAATTACAAGTTTTATCCAGAAGTTTTATTATTTACAAGACAAGTCCCTTGCCGAATTTAGACTATTTATTAAGATTTTATATCTTAGTTTTGACCTAAGCCTAGAAGATCTAAGAAAGAGTTGTTTTCTAAGTTACACAAGAGTTTTGAGAATTAAGAATTGGAACACATTGCTACATCTATTAGATAGAAATATATGATCATCACTACAGAGAAGATCTTGAACTCCTTATCTTTTTAGTCAGTTTATTATATGCAATTTATTTAGAATTTATTCATGTTCTTTATTGCTATGTCTGAGTAGTTAACTGTTAGATTTAGGGTTATTCAATGGTAATAATGTATTGCTGATTTGTAGAATTATTAGAGTAATCCTCTTGGTTCTTTGTTTAAGTTATTCATAATGCTAAGTTGAATTTGATCACCTCAACCTTAGAAATTAGGGTTCTATAGTGCAAGCGAGAGTTTGGTTATAATCTGGAATCTATCTTAAATAATCTAAACAACCGGTAACAAACGAGAGTGAATAGGAAGTTTAGAGAACCCATCAAACCGCGAAACCATTATTGTTTAGAATGAGCATCGATCGACACCACCTGGTGGGCATTGATCGATAATCAGTCGAGATGAGTATCGCTTAATTTAATCCTCACAAACCAAATCAATCTTGAAATCGCTTTTATTGTTATTGTTATAATTCATCTAGCTTTAATTCAAAATAATAAGTTTATTGTGCAATCCTATGGTCTCTGTGGATTCGATCCCTAAGTACTACATTGAACCTCTTATTTGAGAGAGTAAAAGTGGGAAATATGGTTAATTTAAAAGTGAAATCAAAACACACACATCAAATTTGGCGCCATTGCCGAGACTCTTTCTTATTGCTATTAGATTTCGTTTAGAATATTGTCTAGATTTTTACTTTACTGTTTGCTAAATTATTCTTTCCCTAACCCTCATGATGCAGGTACTTAAAGGAGAGAATATTGATTCAGGAAAACTACCATCGATCGACGGAGCTCATCTGGAATCGATCGACGTTAGTCCACCGCTGTTGGGCGACACCCTTCCATTGCCATCGATCGATAGCGATCAACCGGAATCAGGTAAGTACGCCTTTACTGATTCTGATAACAAGAAAGTAGTCGTAATAGAACCAATGAAAAATAAAAGCAACGAAACAAGCCAACTAATTAATTATCAGGGGGATTCAATCCCGAATCAAATCACTAAATCTCCAAAGAATGAGATAAAGCAAGAATTAACAATAGGTCCGCGATTCGATTATCCGATAACCATATTGGAAGATCTGAGATTGATATCGACTTTCTAATTATGGCGCACAAAAACAAGTTCAGTGGTTCCCACCGAACGCCCGAACAATCACATCGAGATGCTAGAAGACATGGTGAACGACGATTTCAATCGCTGCAAGATTTTCCTTTCTCCCTAGAAGGTGACACCAGGAGGTGGCTAAGTAGCTACCACCAGGATCCCTGACTTGTTGGGAAGGTATTAGAAGCGCTTTCATCAATCACCTCTTTGACGAGGAGAGATACTAGGAAGCAAGAAGAGAAATATCAACTTTCGTTCAAGGCAGCCACGAATCTTTTAAAAACTCTTGGACGAGGTTCAAGAGCTACCAACTTTCTTGTCGCACCATGGATTCTCAGAACCCCAACTCATCAACACTTTCTATAGAGGACTAAAACAAGACTATCAAACCATCCTTGATACAACCATCGAGGGGAACTTCGGCATATGAAGCCCTGCAACTGCTAAAAGACTGATGGAAAACATAGCTTTAGGTAGAGATTTCGAAAAGAGAGACACCAAAAAGAAGGAACCACCAAGGTTCGCGGAGTAGAAGCACTCGATCCGAGTTAGAAAAACTCTGGCAGCAGTTGCGACCCTTTTGAACAGACATGGCTTGTCTCAACAATATGGTGAGGACGATGCTGTTTTTTTCGAATTCGAAAAACGAGTTGAGTTCTCTGATGTGATAAACTGAATGATCAATGATTTAGGGAAAGAGCTGGCAATTTTGCAAGCAGCTATGATAATATTGTGAACAGACACGAAAGAAGTTCAAAATCGAGAATGAATCAAGTGTTCACAGGAAACCGTATAATAGTCGCCGACATCAATGAAAAATTAGATCTTATATACGCAGAGATGATAGAAAAAATTGAGACTCTCAGTGAACACATTAAGAGAATCGACAACCAAGTGGCGAGTAACGCTATGTCCATCAGGAGAGAGGATGAATTTTTACCTGGTAAAACAGACACTAACCCCATGAGCCATTGCAATGTCGTAGCATTATGAAGCGGTAGTCAATTCACCCTTGGCATTAAAGAAAGTATCATCATCGATGAATTCGAGAAAATCGGCAACAAATGAAAATGAAAAATCGCATCCCATTCCGCTCGAAATATACGAGAAAGATCCCGATATCGTACCTGAAACCAACGTATTAGAAAAAAATTACGACTTTGAGGAATTAATTGTTGAAACTAAGGGAAACAACACATGCGAAGGAGACATTGATCGACACCTCTTACCGGACATCGATCGACACTTCGAGTCTATAATTTATCGACACTCTGACTTGAGAATCGATCGAAGCTCTGAACCATAACCAACCGAACCGGTTAGGACTATACCAATCGACCCCCCCCCCCCCCCCCCCCTTTCCTCCAAAAACCCTTAGCACTAAGCAGAAGAAGAAGCATCTGGAAAAAGCAATATGCAAGAAAGGATTTGACAAAGTAACATCGAGATGCCACTAAGCGATGCCATTCACATCTCGTATGCCATTAAGCAGTACATGAAAGATGCAGCATCATAGGATTCCATGAATCAGAACACTGCGTGATGATGGTATCCGAAGAAGTGAGCAAAATTATTCATGGAAAAAACTCCAGTCAAACTCCCTGATCCCGGTAGTTTCATTTTATACTGAACTATTAGCGATGAGAGATTTCAAATATCCCTCTGGGATTTGGGCTCTATGATATTACGTGTATACGCACATCAATTAACCTAATGTGCACACTACCACAATCAAATGGTATGTCGATGTAGCAGTTTAGGATTGAATCCACAGAGACCAATGGTTACACTTTATTTTTACAGGGTTCAATTTCAAGTTAAAAGAATCGAGTG
This sequence comes from Moricandia arvensis, assembly GCA_905132765.1. NCBI lineage: Eukaryota > Viridiplantae > Streptophyta > Magnoliopsida > Brassicales > Brassicaceae > Moricandia > Moricandia arvensis. Next base: position 9,480 of record CAJHQP010002445.1, read on the forward strand.
TTCTAAACTGAAATTCGCAGAGATCAAGGAACATAGAGCAAGGTGGGTTGAATTCGGGTTATAAAGATGCTAGCCTAGGGTGTTTGATCGGGTGTTAAACAAGCATGAGCCAAACAATTATTCAAGTGCAGTTAATCATAAGTCTAATACTCAGATCACTCAAGGTAGAAAAGCCCACTTTCGTGGTGCTGCTCCCTTTGTGGATCGACCCTAGCTGTCATAAACTCTCGTTTGGTCTGAAGCGCGACCACAAGCATTAGAGATCGCGTCCAATATGTTAACAATACACCCTAACATCTACTCTCGCTGGTTAGGGATGTAATGCTCATTCATGCTATGTCTAGCAACCTATTGTACGGTAATGCAAGCAATAATAACAGCTATGACGAAGACAGTCAATTGATTAACTTATTTATGTTTAGCTCACAGATCTAACACCCTAGACTAAACAAGCTGACTACTCAGCCATAACACAAGAAAAAACAGAGATCAGAATCGGAGAAGACATGAAATACTGCTGTAATAAAAGAGAAATAGGGTTCAGAAGGTTCTTCTCTAAATAGAGAGAGATGGCCTTCTCCCTTCTAAGGTAGCAAACCGCAAAGTATATATCTTTAAGGTCTGGTTTCTGTGTAAAAGTAGCTTAGAAAAACAATAATAATTAGAAAATATATATTGGAGGTCTCTGGCGGCTGTAGGAGATAAAATAGGGATGATTAGGGTAAATCCCGAAATATTAGAAGTTTCAATATTTTTCGGGAGCAAGCAGGTGGTTGCTCTGTTTGGGTGCTCTAGGAAGAAAACCTCCAAATTTCATTTTATGTGTCTCCCCTTTAGCAATCAACCCTACTCGGAGACTTGTAATGACTCAAAAAAAGACTAAATTGACTCATATTGTGTCCAATTTTTTTTTCATATTCTTATATAGAGAATTATAATCATATATAAAGTATTATAATTATTATTAATGTTTTATAATGTTAATATATGAATCTATAAATCATTTATCAAATGTTTTTTTAATTAAAAAAAAACTAGTTATTATGGCTTCCAAAATAATTTTCATAATTTAAAACTGTTTATAAGAGCACGTAAAACAAAATTCAAAATCCTCCTATATATTAATTGAGAATTCATTTTAGTGACTTTTGTTTACGTGTCAATCACTCATGAAGTCTTGAGAAATTTTTTATAATTTGATTGGTCGATGATTTTTAATTAATTAATTAGATCTAAAATAAAAGATAAATCTATAACCAATTAATATCACTTGTCAAATAACTTAATTGATATTAAAACAAAAATTTATGGTAACTAATTGTCAAAATTATAGAAAGAATAATACTGTTTGATTAATTCTTTCTGATATTTACAAACTATATAAAATAATAAATAGATTTTTTATAAAATGTAATATAAATAATTTCATACTTTTTTAAATATTTTTTTTCATATCATATTCATATATAAAGTGCTGTAATAATTATTATTTTCCTATATGTTCATATATGATTTATAAATTATTTATAAATTTTCTTTTAAATTAAAAAAAATATTTATTGTGGATTCCAAAATCATTTTTTTCAAAATTTTAAATTTTTTTTATAATAGAACATAAAGAAAAACTTAAAATTATATATTAGAGGAGAAATCACTTAAATGATTTTTATTATGTGTTGATTATTGGTTAAATCTTAAGAAAAATACAATAATTTTATTGGTCAATTAGTTTTAATTTTATTTATTTTAATTGATCTGAAATAATAATTAAAACTAGAAATAATTTATATGGTTGCCAAATAATCTAAACTATATTACAAATAATATTTTATGGTAACGAATTATCGAAAGAGTAATAGTCCGCTAAAAAGTGTAATAATGTTTAATTAATTAATTTATAGTTACAAACTACATAATATAATGAAAAAAATATTTATATAAATCACTGTAATCATTTTATATTTTACATAAAGAATTATATTAGTATATGTTAACCATTAACGTCTTATAAAGTTGATATATTCTTTATAAATAATTTATTATTTAAAAAAACTATTTATTATAGCTTTCAAAATCTTTTGTCAAGAATTTTAAAATATTTATGAGAGCATATAAATCCTTTATAGGAGAAAATTGGAGAAATGAGAAATTTGCTATAAAAATGTTTTGTTTTAAATTCAAAAGGAATTAAAAGTAAGGTGGTAATTACGTATTTATATAAATTTGTGATTCATATATATGTACACTGAATAATATATACATTAGTCGTTTAATATATAGGCTATGAAGATTGGACGAATTATATTCAACTGTACATGTGAGAGATTCACAATTAAAACATGTTTTGAATTTACATCACAGTTCAGTAAATAAAGGTAATATAATGATTGAAAAAAATTCTAAGATGAGTATTTGATTGATTGCTAGTAGGGTTTGTGTTAATATTCAGAGACATATATAAATATTTGGCAAAAATATGTAAGAAAATTAGGAAGACATTAGTTGTTAAAATGTAACAAAAATAAATAAATGGTAAAGAGAGAGATAAGAAGAAGTTAAATATCATGCATAATATGTGTTGGAGAAGTTAATGTGATAATTGCATATATATATATCAAATTTATGAAAATTTTGCAACTTAGAATTAATTTGCTTTAAAATTAAATAATGTGAAAGATAAGATAATGTGATGGTTATAAATTATTTTAAAAATGATTTTTAGGTTCACTGATAATGAGTTTGTTAATCATGTGATCAAAATAAGAAAAATAAATATTTTAGCGGCATAAGTTAATATTACTGATTTAAAATAAATTACATGCTTCTAAAAAAGTATAGAGATTTTAGATTTTTAAATTATTTGATTTTAAAATTACATTTTAAATGTTTCTAATTATTATTCAAAATTTATAGTATTATATATAATATATATTTTCATACAATATTTATACCCGCAATTGGGCAACCACCTAGTTGATATTAAACAAGGTTTATGGGGTCGGTGATGGTTGTCTCCCTATAAGGCTATACGACTTGGTTCTGTACGCATTGTGAGGTGTACATGTGTATACATAAGTGAATTAAAAGTAGTAATTGTACATGATTGTAAAGAACAGATCAATGTTTGTGGTGAACTTGTACACATATGGGTGGAATGATGGTTGTTGGATCACATTAATAGTAATTGTAATTCATATGTTGTATCTTCAAAAATAGGGGTAAGCTAAGTATTGTACATGAGATCATGTGTACACGTGGATGGATATATTTATACTCCATGTTTGTATAACATGGAGAAGAGATCACGACTCAGTCACTTTTGTGACGGAAAAGAGACTCGCCATGGATCGATAGTCGCGCAAACAGAGATATTCACAGTGAATCGCCGACAATGAGACCAGAAGCCACCTCGGAGAGTTTCATGGGTCATCGGATTTCAGAGATAATTTCAGATTTTTCATTTTTTGTGCATATGAAGAAGAAGATAACGATAAAGAATATGTCAATAGAGATGAGAGAGATACTTAAAAATTGACAATAAATCTAGGCCATGTATATTAAATAGTAGAAATTGATTCAACGACTGTAAATTGAGATAAATGTTTCTTGTTTGAGATGTACATACTACTACATAGAAATCAAATCTCTTTTCCGCATAAAAGAGCTTATCATGATCTCACTTCTTTCATTTCAGGTAGTTAAAGAAGTGCTTCTCCAGCACCGGAAAACACTTCACAACGTCCATCCAATCGGCCATGACGCAGCCGCTATCGCCACACAAACTCTCCACCGGCCCTAGTTCAACCTCTCAGTATCAGCAAATCTCTTGAGAAACTCAACCATCACAATTTGCAATTAAAAAACCACAGTCACTACAATAAAATCCCAAAGAAAAGCATGTTCCTATGTATCCCTTCAAATACATTCTTCTTCTCAAGATTTCTCGCGTTAAAACTCATTAAACACTTTAAACAACACAACACATACTTGGCCTTATAACCGCAGTTCTTGTAGAAGTTGTCCTGCCATATTATATAACCTCATCATCCATCTTTCTTGATGAAGAAGATGAAGTTAATTAAAGGTTTAGAGTTGGGCAAGTTTTTAGGGTTTATGAAAAGTTGTGAAGGTCAGCGGCAATCAACAGTGGTAGGGTCTCATATATTCCAATATGCATAAACAAGATTAACATAAACTAATAATTCGTACAAACTAATATATTTTTTTAGTTATTTATTTTTGGACATAGTTTCATTTAGGTATGGACATATAAACAAAACCCAAACCCAAACCCGAAATCAGACCCCAATCCGATATCACCCAAAATCAAACCCCAACCCGATCCAAAATAAAGATATCGGGTTGGAGTTCGAATCCACCAAATAAACCAATTGAGATTCATATTGTGATATTTCGCTAATAACTGAAACATAATCCAAACTAAACAGAGCATATATAATTATTGGTGAGCAATCCAACCAAACCCATCATTCAACCCTTCTCCAATAACCCCACAATTTGCTTGAATATGCCAATCATGGTAAGTTCCAAGGTCTGAACTTTTTATCTTCTCCTTTTTTGTAACGCTTCGACCGCCCACAGCCAATGGATCTTCCATGCCCGCTTACTTGTCATGTGAGTCCCATTTTGAACGGTGCGTTAACTTTTCGGAGTCTCAAAATTCTTGTTTAATATCCATGCAATCACCACATGACATTTTTTTTTCGTGTTTGGGCCTCATTCACACAGTATTGCGAATCACTTTCCGATAAATCACCATTCTTCCGCGACTCCAGCGCAAGCATGCTTAACTCTGGAGTTCTAAATGGATGTGTGACAGAAAAGGTAAGCGCACTCTGATGACATAGGTAGCCAAATAAATTCTTTTAAGCGTTTTCCATATACCACAAACTTGGATGATACAATTCATACCTTCTTAAGGAACGCAACGTCTTCGTTGCGCCCCAAGATCGTTACCCATGTTAGTGTGAGCCCTCAATGACTCCACACTGGTTTGGATTCGGCTCTAATACCACTTGTAATGCCCCGACCACCCATGGCTAATGGGCCCTCCCAGCCGGCTTTCTCATTTTGTGGGTCCTAATTTGTGCGAAGGGCGGTGCGTTAACTTTTCGGAGTCTCGAAAGTCTTGTTTACTGTCCCTGCAATCACCACATGACATTTTTTCGTGTTTTGTCCTCATTCACACGGTATCGTGAATCACTTTCCGATAGGTCACTTATCCTTTCACTACTCCAGCGCAAGCACGCTTAATTCTGGAGTTCTAAGTGGATGTGTGACAAAAAAGGTGAGCACACTTTGATGACTTATGTATAACCAAATCAATTTTTTTTTAAAAAAAATTATATACCAAAAACTAAGATATTATAATTTTATTCATCAGTTATTCATAAAGAGGAATATTGAGAACGATGGTATATAAACCTAATCCAACGAAATATATAAACCTATAGAATTACGTAAGATATTTCCATTTATTATGCAACATTTTTCGTCTACATGAATAAAAAGTTAAAAAAGATATTGGATTTAACTATGCCTGACGACCTCATTCAAAAGGAGAAATGGAGAATATGATTGAACCTTGAAAAGCTACATATGTTTGCTTTTCATTAATTTCTTTTTTTTTTGGTTTTTATAATATTAAACGTACATATTTCCTTTTTTGGGTTTTCATAATTTCCTTAATTTTACAACAATTAGTCCAAAGATGGTCCCACAAATTGACAAATGCAAAAATTATGGAAAACGCGCGCAACGAAAAAAGGAAATATATAACAGGATTAGGAAGTATATAATAAACGTAACTCAGGTAGTATTAGGAAAAATTTAACAGCGAAAAAGGAAATAGGCAAAGAGGCGTACACTAGTATAAATACACCACTTGTGATCGATCCCCTCTTCATGCATTCATAAACTCAAAGCCAACAATCATGAGAAACTGCAAGAGGAGACAACGTACGAGGAGTCAGGGAAGACCGTCGAGAGAGTTGTTTTATCAAACTCCGACTGATTATTCAGAGGACGAGACACAACGAATCTTCGATTTCATAAAGAAACTGAAACAGGCCGATGATAAAACATTCATGTACCCTCGATTATGCTGTGCTGTTCAGTATTATCGATCTGGTTGGATAACCTACATCGATCTCAAACACGGTCTCCTTTCGATTCTCAGTGGCAACCAAGGTTTGCTCGACGAGTTTCTTCAGCTTTTGTCTAGTTTTGATTCTCCTGTAATAAAACACAACGACAAGAAAGAGAACAACAAATCAGACGTGGGACGCACGGTAGAGTTTTTGAAGAAAATCGAAGCCCTAGGCGGGAGTGTGTACAAATCGTTTATCGGTGCGTTAGCGTTTCCAGGTGATATCGAGACTCTGATTCTACAACTCGAAGTGATTCTACGCGACCACACGTGTCTAAAAGAGGAGTTGGAAACGTTCCTAGTCGATTCACGTTTACTCAAACGCAAACGCGAAGAAAGCGTGGAGGTCACGCCATCGTATAAGATTAGACCTGAAGCAGAAGTGGGATCTTCCTCTAAAAATGGGGTTTTAAACACAAAATACAAATTGGAGAGTTGGTATGATCCAGAGGTGGCATCGCAGAAGAGGATACATCGTTGCCTCAACAAGAAAAGGAATGAACTTGAGGACAAATACATGAAGGAAGACATGCTCTTGAGTGACATAGCTTCGGTTATTGAGTTTGCCTTAAGAGACTCGGAACTCCCTCAGAATCCTCCAATAGGATTTAACAGAGTCTTGGAATGGTTTTGCGGAGATAAGGAGGTGCCACAAAGATATAAGAGACATCCCAAACATGCGGCAACATATATATTACCTACGTTGCAGTATAAGCATGAGGAGATGACAAGGGCCAGAACAAGTAGGCTGATTAGTGTCTATAACCGTGCCACTCAGAAGAAGATTAATAATGTTAACTAGTCAACAGTGTTTTTCTTTTTTATTATTATATTAGGTATGCATCTCGTTTATGTTTTTGGTTGTCTCCAGGTTTCATGTATAATAATAATATTTTTAAAACTGTGAGTGATTTTAGTTTCAGACTTTTTACCAATTTCACAAATGTTTCACAACGTTAAATAAAATATCTATTTTTTTTTTGTTATATATGTTATTGTTCAAATCTGTATACAATTGTACGACAGAAAATATGGGTTTCTAATTTTATATTAATCGATCATGGGATGGTCAAAAATAATACTTTATTAATATATGATGACATAAAGATTGTTTTATCGAAATTCCAAAATTTAATATTTTAAGCAGTTTTTGATTAGACAGCTTGTAAACTTGAGCAAACAAATTAATGAGATTAATGACAAACTATAGCTAATGACAAACCTCTAACACTGCCTGCTAACTTGTCAGTTATTGTGTTCTTTGCTTTTGGAATATGTCAGATTACAAAGAACCACTTTCAGTCACTAAGATCTACATTCCCATTTGATATGGTGATTAATCTCACTGCAGAAACTTTTATTTACGCTTCCGACTACAAAGTCCCTTCAATTTCTGCCATTTGAAGAATTTATATAGGAGTCTTTACTTTGTTCTTAAAAATTTTATCATTTTGATTTCTTCAAATATACCACATTATCCCTGAAAAAAACTTCAAATAGGCTGATTAGTGTCTATAACCGTGCCACTCAGAAGAAAGGGTAATAATGTTAACTAGTCAAAGAGAGTTTTTTCTTCTTTTCTCTTATATTAGTTATGCATCTCTTTTATGTTTTTGGTAGTCTCCCAGGTTTCTTATATTTTCAAAACTGTGAGTTATTTTAGTTTAAGACTTTTTACCAGTTTCACAAATGTTTCACAATGTTAAAATAAAAATATCTATTTTTTTGTTATATATGTTATTGTTCAAATCTGTATACAATTGTACGAACAGAAAATATGGGTTTCTAATATTTATATTAATCGATCATGGGATGGTCAAATTAATACTTTATGATTATGATCACATAAAGATTGATTTATCGAAATTCTAAAATTTAATTGTTTAATCAGTTTTTAAATTAGACAGCTGGTAAACTTGAGCAAACAAATAAATGAGAAAGTAAAATTGAAGATAGATATCAAAAGAGAAACTTCATCAATTTCTTAATCACTGAAATTGTTTTATCTATTGAGAAAGAAGAGTGATTTACATAAAATGTCACTTTCTGATACTTTCTGAAATTGTTTTACTAGGGTACATTTGGTATGAAAGACTTTAATTGTCACTGAAAAATGTAACCATGATGTTGTTGGATAGTTACCAATTTTATTTGGATTTTCTTTTTGAATTTTGAAATAATATCGTGAGTGGTGGATCCGATATAGAAGCTAAAATCGATTTATAATTAGGAAAAAAGAACTCCACTTTACGTGTTTGTTCGGACAATTTTGTTGTTTATTAATTTCTTTTCTCTTATATTAGGTATGCATCTCGTTTATGTTTTTGGTAGTCTCCCAGGTTTTATGTATAATAATATATTTCAAAACTGTGAGTGATTTTAGTTTAAGACTTTTTACCAGTTTTTCAATGTTATAAGAGCACCTTCATTGAAAATTTATCTATGATTAATTTATTAAAAAGAAAGAAAAGACTAAAGAGAGAGAATGACAGGGTATCGTAATAGAGATATTGTCATAACTAGACCTGGGCATTTCGGGTATCGGTTCGGTTCAGTTCGGGTATTCGGGTATTGAGTAGTTCAGGAAGTGGGTTAAAGGATCCATTTACTATTTGGCTTATTTTCGGTTCGGTTCAGATAGTTTCGGGTTCGGTTCGGTTCGGATAGTAAAACTAAGAACCGAAAGTACTCAGAAAACTCAGTTTTCATTTGGTTCTAGTTCAGTTAGTTTGGGTTAAATATCAATATTTTGGGAAAAATTTGAATAATTAAGATAATTCAGATAAAATCTTGGATATTTCAGATTATTTTGGATATCTAGGATAAAAATATATGGGATACTTTCGAATATTTTTGGGTAGTGCAGATACTTTATAATAATTTATTTTTCTTCAACTATTTTTTGAGTACTTTTAATAAATTTTTAAATTATAAATACATATTGAGGTATATTGTATGTATATATAATTAATATTTTATATATTCGGGTATTCCGTTCGGTTCTCAGTTCGGTTCAGTTATTTCGGATATAGAAATATAGAACCCATTCGGATATTCGAGGGTTCTCTCTTATATTAGTTATGCATCTCGTTTATGTTTTTGGTAGTCTCCCAGGTTTCTTATATTTTCAAAACTGTGAGTGATTTTAGTTTAAGACTTTTTACCCGTTTTTCAATGTTATAAGAGCACCTTCATCAAAAATTTATTAATGATTAATTTATTAAAAAGAAAGAAGAGACTAAAGAGAGAGAATGACAGGGTATCGCAATAGAGATATTGTCATAACCCTTCAACATCACTGGCCATGTTTTCTTTGGTTCATATTTAGAAAAGAAAAATTATATTTTTTGTTTTAAACAAAAACTTATTCTATACTAAGAAGAATCCAAGCCTATACCGAATACGGTGGAACTGAAACAACATAAACTATAGCTAATGACAAACCTCTAACACTGGATGCTAACTTGTCAGTCATTGTGTTCTTTGCTTTTGGAATATGTCGGATTGCAAAGGTAGGGAAGAAACGCCTACATCGTAGGAACACCTCCTTATGCATAGTGAAAGCTGACTATTATGTTGGTGCAAACACCATCTTCATCCGTTGAGAACATTCTGTTGCAAACACCATTTTTGAGATCTGTAGGATTTTCATGCACTCCATTGCCAACACTTCACATTCAACATGTAAATGTGATAGTCAACGGATATCATGGCTCCCATCATAGATTCAATTGCTCATTCTTTCCTGCAAAATCATCATTGTCCTGTATAGTTCGACTATTCTTTCCATGATCCATCGACAAAGCACCAATTTCAGTCACTAAGATCTACATTCCCATTTGATATGGTAATTAATCTCACTGTAGAGATTTTTATTTGCGCTTCCGACCACAAAGTCAATTCAATTTCTGCCATTTGAAGAATTTCTATAGGAGTCTTTATTTTGTTCTTAAAAACTTTATCATTTCGATTTTTTTCAAATATACCAAATTATCCCTGGAAAAAATCTCAAATCTGTTTTTTTTAAGTCTCCAAAATATATAATCCATGTTGGTAAAGATTGAAGAACTCGGAAAATTCCCAGGATGAAGATGGGATTTTTGAAAGAGGCCAAGTTTAAAGCGCTACAGGCACTAAAAAACATGGTTTGCGGATTCATCTTCGACTCCACATATTGGACACTGTGTATCATTCGATACCTCCAGCTCGAAGATTATTTGTGATTGGTAAAGTACCGAATAACACATGTCAAACAAAGTGTTTCAATTTTGGAGAACATTGAAGTCTCCATGAAAAGGTGAGAAGAGCTTTCATATCTGGTTCAAAATTATATTGTTGGGGGCCCAATTCAGAGTACAACTTATCCACGCGATAGCATGATTTAAGTGTATATCGTCCATGATTTGTGAAATGGCATTCATAAGAGTCCCGATTTTGAATGGCGACTAATCACTATACCCTGAATAACATGCACATCTTCTAGGTGAATATAAGCTTTCAGTAAAACTATGTTCCAGGAAAGATTCACTAGATTAATTAAATTTTTTATCTTAAGCAGAGGATTTAAAAATTGGTTTCGAAGTTTTTGGGTTGCTGACCTTGGGAAAGAAGCAAGAATCCAAGGATCATTACAGACCGAAATGTTCGAGTTGGTTCCTACTCTTTTTATTAACGATTTATTAACCCAAAGATCTTGAAGAAGTGATACTTCTCCACCCATATGATGGGGAGTATGAATTATTGGATCCAAAGGAACTTTAGTTTCTATAATATTTTCCTTTTAAAACCCTTGAAAATAAAGATTTTTTAGTTTCTTTATAATCTCTATAACTAATTTGCTAATAGAGTTGTATTAAAGTTTTGAATGTATCTAAAACCAATCCCCCCCCCCCCTCCTTTTTCCCCTGGACACATTTTATCCCACGAAAACCCGTGCATCCCTTTATTATTTTACCACTACTCCACTAAAGTGTAAAACAATCGTAAGTTTTTTGGTAATCGTGTCTTGTAACCGGTACGATGATATAACATCATTTGGCATAGATGAAGCAAAATTTGATCAAAACATCCTTTCCACCTTTTGTAATAAATCTTATTGTTCAGTTATTATTAACCCTTTCATTATGAAATTCAAGAATCTGTATTTTCGATCCTCCAAAACTCTCTGGAATCTCCAAATAAGAACCCATTCCACCCATTGTGGTAATGCTAACACTTGTTGAACCTCCAGCCTTACATCCTCTGGAACCTTATGTCCAATTTGTAAAGAAGATTTCTGGAAATTAATTTGTTGACACGATACTCTTTCATAGTCTTGTAAAATTTGCAAAATAACTCAACATTCCTGCTTGTTTGCTCTACAAAAGAGCAAAATTTCATCCGAAATAATAAATGTGAAATTGTCGGGCTTGTACGCGCTATTTGAGCCATGTTAGTTTTTTTCTTGCTCTTTCTTTCGAATATTCGCAATAAGCGCTTCTGTACACATATAAATAAATATGGTGATAAGGGATCTCTTGTCGTAGACATTGCTTTGGAACAATATGTCTTTTGGTTGACCATTGATTAGTACTCTATATTGTACCGATGAACTACATGTCATCAAACTGGAAACCCAGGTACTGAGAACCAATTTGAGCAACATTTCTTGTACAAAGGGTCATTCTACTCGTTCATATGCCTTACTCATATCTATTTTAATAGCTACAAACTTCTCCTTTTAAGAATTATTAGTTTTAGCCATGGAACATCTCCCGAGCGATAAAAATATTATTCAAAATCAACCTCCAAAAACAAAGCTGATCGAGTTTCTGAGATCAACGAAGGCAAGAGCCTCTTAAGACTTTGACATAAAACTTTGGATATAATCTTATATCTCACATTACATAAGCTAATTGGTCAAAACTCTGTCATACGACTTAGCCTCAAAATTGGAATGAGACAAATATTTGCTATATTAAGTCTCTCATCGAAAGAGCTGTCCGAAGAAAATCATTTACTAGATTTGTAATATATGTCTTAATAATTGTACCATGATTATTAAAAAAAAGAGTGTTTTCATCTCATTCGGTCATGGAGCTTTATCTAGATGCATCATAAACTACCTAAGAATCCTTCCAATAGGAATGGTAGTCTCCCAGGTTTCTTATATTTTCAAAACTGTGAGTGATTTTAGTTTAGAATTTTACCAGTTTTTCAATGTTATAAGAGAACCTTCATCAAAAATTTATTAATGATTAATTTATTAAAAAGCAAGAAAAGACTAAAGAGAGAGAATGACAGGGTATCGCAATAGAGATATGTCTAACCTTCACATCACCGGCCATGTTTTCTTTGGTTCATATTTAGAAAAGAAAAAAAATATTTTTTGTTTTAAACAAAAATTTATTCTATACTAAGAAGAATCCAAGCCTGATAGCGAAGACCGTGGAACCGAAACGATATAAACTATAGCTAATAACAAACCTTTAACAGCTGTCTGCTAACTTGTCCAGTCATTGTGTTTTTTGCTTTTGGAATATGCGGATTGCAAAGGTGGGGAAGAAACGCCTACATCGTAGGAACACCTCCATATGCGTAGTGAAAGCTGACTATATGTTGGTGCAGACACAATCTTCACCCGTAAGAACACTCTGTTGCAAACACCATTTCTGAGATCTATAGGGTTTTTCATGCACTCTATTGCAGATTAACGCTTCACATTCAACATGTAAATGTGATTAGTCAACGGATATTCATGGCTCCCATCATAGATTTAGTTGCTCATTCTTTCCTGCAAAATCATCATTATCATGTATAGTTCGACTCTTCTTTCCATGATCCATCGACAAAGCACCACCTTTCAGTCACTAGATCTACATTCCCATTTGATGTGGTGATTAATCTAACTGTAGAGACCTTTATTTGCCGCTTCGACCACAAAGTCCCTTCAATTTCTTCTATTTGAGAATTTCTATAAGAGTTTATTTTGTTCTTAAAACTTTATCATTTCGATTTTTTTTCAAATATATACACATTATCCCTGGAAAAACCTCAAATCTAAGTCTCCAAAATATATAATCCATGTTGGTAAAGATGCAAGAACTGGGAAAATTCCCAGGATAAGATGGGGTTTTGAAAGAGCCTAAGTTTAAAGTGCTACAGCCACTAAAAAAACATGGTTGCGGATTCATCTTCGACTCCACATATTGGACACTGTGTATCATTCACCTCCAGCTCGAAGATATTTGTGATTGGTAAATACCGAATAACACATGTCAAACAAGTGTTTCAATTTTGGTGAACATTGAAGTCTCCATGAAAAGGTGAGAAGAGCTTTCATATCTGGTTCAAAATTATATTGTTGGGGGCCCAATCAGAGTACAACTTATCCACGCGATAGCATGATTTAAGTGTATATCGTCCATGATTTGTGAAATGGCATTCATAAGAGTCCGATTTTGAATGGCGACTAATCACTATACCCTGAATAACATGCACATCTTCTAGGTGAATATAAGCTTTCAGTAAAACTATGTTCCAGGAAAGATTCACTAGATTAATTAAATCCTCTATCTAAGCAGAGGATTTAAAATTGGTTTCGAAGTTTTTGGGTTGCTTACCTTGGGAAAGAAGTAAGAATCTAAGGATCATTACAGACTGAAATGTTCGAGTTGGTTCCTACTCTTTTTATTAGCCATTTATTAACCAAAGATCTAGCAGAAGTGATACTTCTCCACCCATATGATGGGGAGAAGGAATTATTGGATCCAAAGGACTTTATTTCCTATAATATTTTCCCTTTTAAAAGCGTTGAAAATAAACATTTTCCAGTTTCTTTATTAATCTCCATAACTACTTGCTAAATAGAGCTGTATTAAAGTTTTGAATGTATCTAAAACCAATTCCCCCTCCCCTCCTCCTTTTTCCCATGACACATTTTATCCCACGAAAACCCATGCATCCTTTTATTATTTCCACTACTACTCCACTAGAAGTGTATAACAGTCGTAAGTTTTTTGGTAATCGTGTCTTGTACGCCGTACGATGATATAACATGATTGGCATAGCTGAAGCAACAAATTTGATCAAAACCTCCTTTCCACCCTTTTTAATAAATATTATTGTTCAATTATGAACCTTATTATTAATCCTTTCATTATGAAATTCAAGAATCTGTGTTTTCGATCCCCCAAGACTCTCTGGAATCTCAAATAAGAACCCATTCCACCCATTGTGGTAATTCCTAACACTTGTTGAACATCCAACCTTACTTCCTATGGGAACCTTATGTCCAATTTGTAAAGAAGAATTCTGGAAATTATTTGTTGACCAATACTCTTTCGTAGTCTTGTAAATTTGCAAATTACCCTTCTCTCTATTTTGAGCCATGTTAGTTGTTTTTGTTGCTCTTTCTTTCGAATATTTGCAATTAAAGCTTTTGTACACATAATAAATAAATATGATGATAAGGGATCTCTTTGTCGTAGACATTGCTTGGAACAATATGTCCTTTTGGTTGACTATTGATTGGTACTCTATATTGTACCGATGAACTACATGTCATCAACCTGAAACCCAGGTATCTGAGAAACCCAATTTGAGCAACATTTTTGTACAAAGGGTCTTCTACTCGGCCATATGCCTTACTCATATCTGTTTTAACACCACAAACTTCTCCTTTTAAGAATTATAAGTTTAGCCATGGAACATCTCCTGAGCGATAAAAATATTATTCAAATCAAATCTCCCAAAAACAAAGCTGATCGAGTTTCGAGATCAACGAAGGCAAGAGCCTCTTAGTCTTTGACATAAAAATTTGGATATAATCTTATATCTCATATTACATAAACTATTTGGTCGAAACTCTGTCATACGACTTAGCTCAAAATTGGAATGAGACAAATATTTGCTATATTAAGTCTCTCATCGAAAAAGCATGTCGAAGAAATCATTTACTGATTCGTAATATATGTCTTAATAATTGACCAGATTATTGAAAAAAGAGTGTTCATCCCATTCGGTGATGGAGCTTTATCTAGATGCATCATAAACTACCTAAGAATCCTCCAATAGGAATGGTTTTGCGGTGGTAGGAGGTGCCACAGAGATATAAGAGACATCCCAAACATGCCGCAAATATATATTACCTACGTTGCAGTATAAGCATGAGGAGATGACAAGGGCGAGAACAAGTAGGGTGATTAGTGTCTATAACCGTGCCACTCAGAGAAAGGGTAAATAATGTTAACTAGTCAAGAGAGTTTTTTCTTTCTTTTTTTCTCTTATATTAATTATGCATCTCGTTTATGTTTTTCGTAGTCTCCCAGGTTTCTTATATTTTCAAAACTGTGAGTGATTTGGTTTAAGACTTTTTACCAGTTCACAAATGTTTCACAATGTTAAAATAAAAATATCTATTTTTTTTTTGTTATATATGTTATTGTTCAACTTTGTAAACAATTGTACGAACAGAAAAATGGGTTTCTAATATTTATATTAATCGATCATGGGATGGTCAAAGATTAATATTTTATGAATATATGATGACATAAATATTGTTTATCGAAATTCTAAATTTAATATTCTAAGCAGTTTTTAATTAGACAGCTTGTAATCTATACTAAGAGAATCCAGCCTGATAGCGAAGACGGTAGAACTGAAACGACATAAACTATAGCTATAACAAATCTCTAACACTGCATGCTAACTTGTCAGTCATTGTGTTCTTTGCCTTTGAATATGTCGGATTGCAAAGGTGGGAAGAAACGCCTACATGGTAGGAACACCTCCATATGCGTATTGAAAGCTGACTATTATGTGGTGCAGACACCATCTTCACCCGTTGAGAAACCTCTGTTGCAAACACTATTTTTGAGATCTGTAGGGTTTTCATGCACTCCATTGCCCAGATTAACGCTTTACATTCAACATTGTAAATGTGAAGTCAACGGATAATCATTGCTCTCATCATAGATTCAGTTGCTCATTCTTTCCTGCAAAATCATCATTATCATCATGTATAGTTCGACTCTTCTTTCCATAATCCATTGACAAAGCACCACTTTCAGTCACTAATATCCACATTCCCATTTGATATGTGATTACTCTCACTGTAGAGACCTTAATTTGCGCTTTCGACCATAAAGTCTCTTCAATTTCTGCCATTTGAAGAATTTCTATAGGATTTTTTATTTTTTTCTTAAAAACTTTATCATTTGAATTTTTTTTTTCAAATATACCATATTATCCCTGAAAAAAAACTTCAAATCTGTTTGTTTAGTCTCCAAAATATATAATCCATGTTGGAAAAAAAATTGAGGAAATGGGGAAAATGCCCAGGATGAGATGAGATTTTGAAAGAGCCCAAGTTTAAAGCGGTACAGGCACTAAAAAAACATGGTTTGAAGATTCATCTTCGACTCCACATATTGGACACTGTGTATCACATTCGATACCTCCAGCTCAAAGATTATTTGTGAATGGTAAAGTACCGGATAACACATGCCAAACAAAGTGTTTCAATTTTGGAGAACATTGAAGTCTCCATGAAAAAGTGAGAAGAGCTTTCATATCTGGTTCAAAATTATATTGTTGGGGCCCAATTCAGAGTACAACTTATCCACTCGATAGCCTGATTTAACTGTATATCGTCCATGATTTGTGAAATGGCATTCATAAGAGTCAGATTTCGAATGGCGACTAATCACTATACCCTAAATAACATGCACATTTTCTAGGTGAATATAAGCTTTCAGTAAAACTATTTTCCATGAAAGATTTACTAGATTAATTAAATCCTCTATCTTCAGCAGAGGATTTAAAATTGGTTTCGAAGTTTTTGGGTTGCTGACCTTGGGAAACAAGCAGGAATCCAAGGATCATTACAGACTGAAATGTTCGAGTTGGTTCCTACTATTTTATTAGCGATTTATTAACCAAAGATCTAGCAGAAGTGATACTTTCTCCACCCATATGATGGGGAGAATGAATTTATTGAATCCAAAAGACTTTATTTTCTATAATATTTTCCTTTTTAAAACCGTTTGAAAATAAAGATTTCCCAGTTTCTCTATTAATCTCCATAACTACTTTGCTAATAGAGCTGCTATTAAAGTTTTGAATGTATCTAAAACCAATCCCCCCCCTTTTCCCCTGACACATTTATCCCACGAAAACCCGTGCATCCCTTTATTATTTCCACTACTACTCCACTATAAGTGTATAACAATCGTAAGTTTTTTGGTAATCGTATCTTGTAACCGGTACGCTGATATACATGATTTGGCATAGCTGAAGCAAAAAATTGATCAAAACCTCCTTTCCACCTTTTGTAATAAATCTTATTCTTCAGTTATTAACCTTATTTTTAACCATTTCATTATGAAATTCAAGAATCTGTGTTTTCGATCCTCCAAGACTCTCTGGAATCTTCAAATAAGAACCCATTCCACCCATTGTGGTAATTCCTAACACTTGTTGAACATCCAACCTTACTTCCTCTGGAACCTTATGTCCAAATTGTAAAGAAGATTTCTGGAAATAATTTGTTGACCGGATACTCTTTCGTAGTCTTGTAGAATTGCAAAATTACCCCACATTCATGTTTGTTTGCTTTACAAAAGAGCAAAAATTTCATCCGCAAATAATAAATGTGAAATTTTGTGCTTGCACGCGCTGTTTTGAGCATTTTAGTTGTTTTTGTTGCTCTTTCTTTCGAATATTTGCAATAAGCGCTTCTGTACAAAATATAAATAAATATGGTGATAAGGATCTCTTGTCGTAGACATTGCTTTGGAAAAATATATCTTTTGGTTGACCATTGATTAGTACTCTATATTGTACCGATGAAATACATGTCATCAACCTAGAAACCCAGGTATCTGAGAAACCCAATTTCAGCAACATTTCTTGACAAAGGTCATTCTACTCGGTCATATGCTTTACTTATATCTATTTTAATAGCCACAAACTTTCTCCTTCTAAGAATTATTAGTTTTAGTTCCATGGAACATCTCCAGAGCGATAAAAATATCATTCAAAATCAACCTCCCAGAAACAAAGCTGATCGAGTTTCTGAGATCAACGAAGGCAAGAGTCTCTAAGTCTTTGACATAAAACTTTGGATATAATCTTATATCTTACATTACATAAGCTAATTGGTCGAAACTCTGTCATACGACTTAGCCTCACAATTTATTGGAATGAGACTCTCATCGAAAGACCTGTGCGAAGAAAATCATTTACTAGATTCGTAATATATGTCTTAATAATTGACCATGATTATTTGAAAGAAAAGTGTTTTCATCTCATTCGGTTATAGAGCTTTATCTAGATGCATCATAAATACAGCCGATCTTACTTCCTCCTCATTTCCAAAGGCACATAGTGCATTATTTTGTTCTACATTAATAGTCCCTAAAACCTCGTTTAAAAAAAAAGACTCAAAATCAGACAGTGATATTGTATCAAATAATTTTGAGAAATAATCTTACCACAAGTCCTTCTACTTCCGATTAAGAAGTAATCAATCACTCTTTTCATTATGTAAACCAATAAGTTTATTTTGTATTCTCCTCTGCTTTGTCAAAGCATGATAAATTTAGTATTTCGATCCCTTGTGAATGCCATGTACTTCTGCTTTTTGTTCGCAGTATAATTCATCGTCCCAATAGGCCTCCTTAAGTTTCGAGTCACTTCCAAAACCTCCTCGTAGGATTTGTATCATCATTTTGTACTTACTCAAGAGTCTTCTGGAGATTATTTATATTTTCCTTTCCATATGGTAAATTATTTTCCTCCATACTGAGATCTCATGAGAAGCTGTGAAGGTCAGCGCAATCAACAGTGGTAGGGCCTTATATATCTTAATATTCATAAACAAAATTAACATAAGCTAAAATTTTGTAGAGACTAAAGTTTTTTTTAATTATTCATTTATTTGTGGACATAGTTTCAATTAGGTATGTGTATATAAACCAAAACCCAAACCCTAACTCGACCCAAAATAAAGATATCGGATCGGAGTTCGGATCCAGCAAATACACCAATTAGGTTTCATATTGTGATACTTCGGATAATGGGTTTGCCAATAATCAAACATAACCCGAACTAAACATAACACATATAATTATAATCATGCATACATACGATATAGATATCACACGTGTTACAGTTTACAATTGTTTGAGTTTTGGACTACCATCATTAGTTAGTATTTTAGTGTTATAAACTTTAGAATGTTCCTGTTTTGGAAATTGATATGTATTGAATACTTTTTATTCAGTTTAAGTATTAAATTATATTGTTTATACTTTTAATTATGTATTTTACTTCAGTATAACCCGAACCGATCCAAAAAATAGAACGATATATGGTTACTTTATGGGTTCTAGGATGTGATAGTCTGAAACCGAAGTTTTTATATCTAAATCCAATTGTTGCACATTTACTAAATGGGACCTAAGACGTGTTACAAAATAAAGTCAAAATCCGACAAAACCTGACCCGAACCCAACGGGTAAATGAACGCCAAGGCCTAGTTTCAGTTAGGTGAACTAAAATAGTTGAAACTTTAAGGGACATGGTAAACTGAAACAAAGAAGAATACTCTGTTTTCCTTTTCTTTTTAAAATTGTATCTTTACCGGTAACTTGGTGAGCAATCCAACCAAGCCCATCATTCAATCCTTCTCCAATAACCCCATAGTTTGCTTGAATATGCCAATCATGGTAAGTTCTAAGGTCTGAACTTTTTTATCTTCTCCCTTTTTGTAACTCCCGACCATCCACAGCAAATGAGTCTTCCACACCCGCTCACTCGGCCAGTGTGTCATATTCCTTGAAACGAACGGTGCCTTAAATTTTTCGGAGGCTCGAAAGTCTTTTTTATTATCTTTGCAATCACCACATGACATTTTTCCCTGCTATGGCCTCATTCACACAGTATCACAAATCACTTCCGATAGGTCACCCATTCTTCTGCCACTCCAGCGTAAGCGCACTTAACTCTGGAGTTCTAAACATATGTGTGACAAAAAAGATAAGTATACTTTGATGGCATAGGTATACCTCTTGATATAGCCACGAAACAAGACTTTGAAAGGTGAAGAATATGCTTCTGAAATGGGCCAAGACATGTCCCCTTGAGGCCTGGTCGAAATTCATTTGTTCTCTTAGCAAATATTTGATCGGTTTCTCCATTTGGTCTAAACAAGTCTGTTTTGAATTATTATGAAAACCATTAAAGCCCGAGGCTTTCTTGGACATTTAGAAAATGAATAATCACCTTTGGCATGATTGAATTGGTCGTTGGTTCATCAGAAAGAAGGTTAGTCATTTCCAGCTTCTCGGGTGGTCGAACCAGCTCGGAAGATCGAACCTGCTTGCTCAGCTTGTCCAAGTGAGTGTCAGTCCTGCTCAGACGTCCAGGATAGTGTCTGTACAGCTCACTTGAGTATTTAGATAATCCCAGATAGTGTCATTCCAGCTCACTTAAGCATTCAGCTCATTCAGCTAAGATTTGTAAGTGACACTTTGATTCAGCTTGACAAGCCAAGTAAGTATCACTTCGTCCAAATTGAATTCTGGCTCGACCATCCATCTTAGCTTGTCGATTCGGTCGATGACTATGCTTTGTGGGTCGATGACTTCAATTTCAGGTTGTGGTTCTTGCCTAAAATCCATTCCGGATGTCCGCGGATGGATAGGATAGACAGCACGATTGGTACGATCGAATGGGGCAACACGGTCGGTACGATTGGCAAGATCTGATGGAAAAACCTCGGTTAGGTTAAGCTGCTCGACATACCTTGGGCCGGGTCTTGATCGGAACAAGCCGATGCTCGATCCGAGGCACATCATTTTCCATATACGACAAACCATGGTGTTACAATTCATCCCCTCTTAAAGAACGCAACGCCCTCGTTGCGCCCCAAGATCGTTACCCATGTTAGTGTGAGCCCTCACTGACTCCACATTCGTTTGGGTTCGACTCTAATACCACTTATAAAACCCGGATCACCCACAGCTAATGGGCCTCCCACGCCCGCTTTCTCGGTCTGTGGGTCCCATTCCATACGATGGGCGGTGTTTAATTTTTCGGATGCTCGAAAGTCTTGTTTATTGTCCATGCAATCACCACATGATCTTTTTCCATGCTTTGGCCTCACTCACGCGGTATCACGAATCACTTCCCGATAAGTCACTCATCCTTCCGCTACTCCAGCGAGAGCAAATTATCAAAATAAGTTTTATTAAAGGGGTGTAAATAATAAATTATACTCCTAGCGTTAAGTAATCTAAACTTAGAATTTAGAGTTATGAGTTGGAGTTTTGGAGGTGGGGTTTAAAATTTTTAAAAATAAAAACTTTCAAAATAAAATTTTAAAAATAGATCTTTGAGATAATTGCTCCTTTAAAGTAACATTAATAATATACCAGATGAGCATCCAAATTTGATATTTTAAATATACATTTAAACAAATTATCTCAATCAAAATAAAATGAAAATTAAATAAGGTATAAAAAGAAATGTTTTTTTTTATGAAAATAGATTACTTTATATAGAAAATTAATATTTGAAAACTAAACATAACATTTTAACTAACAAAAAGAACATTTTTTTGTAAAAGGAAATCATAGTTTTTGTTTTAAAAAATCTTTCATAATCATGTATGTAAAATAAAACCAGTGTAAAAATATAAATTTACAGATATAAAAAATTCGTAAAACTTAGCTTGAAATTATACCAACTTATAGAAAAATTTAAAATAAAAAATTTAGCAAAAATATTATTATCCACAATCTTTCTAACAATTTTTTCTATTTCTTTTAAAATATTGACATATAATTTAAAATATCAACATCATCATAGTTTAATATTATAAAAATCTTAAATTTCCAAAAATCATCTATCAAAATAAAATTTAAAATATCTAATATAAACAAAAAAATAGTAAAAAGAACTAATTAGGTATATATGTTGACTCTTTCAAAATTAATGTCTAAAATATTTTAAAAAAAAACTTATATCATACAGTATGCCAAGGCATACAAATAGCATATACATCAAAATAAAAACGGTTTAATTTCAAAATATTTAAAGTAATCAAATAAATTAAAAAAGTAAACTGAAATTTAGTATTTAAAATTTTATTATTTATATTGTTATATCGGCTATAAAAAGTCATCAAATTTATATTAGCTTTCACAGTTTTCTTGAAAAATGATGTTTGCTTTAATTCTTTTTATCAAACTATTCTTGGTTTACAATAAATTTTATTAAAATGATAGTAAAAATAATTCATTTATGTAAGACACGCTGTTAATTATGTTGTTTATTTAAGCGTTTTTCAACTACTTTTTATCATTCAAATGCATTGACATACATAAACAATTAAAATTTTAATAACAATACTATATTATGTGTTGACACAATTTTTTTTAGAAATTATAATCCACTTCTTCATTAAACCAATTAAATAGATTTTTTTTGAAAAGAATCTAAAAATTTTGTAATCTACAAAAAAGGTCATTAAGAATAAAATAAATTACAAGGTGACTCTTTATACATTTTAATGTAAGTCACCAATAAAAATGATATGATCCATGTTTATGAAAAATAATTACAACAATCAACATAACATATAAAATTTAAAATGAACTCATACGAGTTTTATCAAAGAAATATATTTGAAAAAATATTAATAAAATATATGAAACTTAAAAAAATCTAAAGAAGTTCACCAAATAAATTACTTAAATGTTGAATAATAATTAAAAATAATAGTAATATTAGAATATAGTTTCAGCGACAATAAATATTCATTATACTTTAATCAACTGAAGAATATATTATTAAGAGTATTAATCAGTAAAATATAAACACTGCAATTTTGACAAACTTCTAAAAATTAGAAAAAGATATAGATGAACTAATAAATCATCATAGTCCTCACTTTAATTTATACTGCAATTATATCAGTTAAAAGATATAGACTCACATATATATAAATATAATATTATAGATCTCCTATATTTTTACTTAATAAAAAATATTACTTAACGCTGCTTAAAAAATTATATATTTATCTTCCCTTTTCTTATATCTAACAAAAATATTTAATATTTTTAAATTTATCAAAATATTTATTATAATTAAAGCATAAATCTAAACATTATACATCTATGCATTTAATAGAATTAAATTGAAGCATTTTCAATACATAAAAGCACACAATAACTATCTAATAATTGTACATATGAAATAATCTTTTATGTCATTGAACTAGAAAGATAAGTAAAAAAATTAAGAGAAAAATGTTAATAACAGTATAGTAGTAGTTAATACGCTTCAAAAATTATATGATTTTAAAATAAATTATGATTAATAAATAATATAAATATGACTATAAATATACTTATACATTTATCTATACAAATAAAAAATATCTTAATATTAGCTATTTAAGACATACAATTGTATAAAATTTTGAATAAAATAATAATAAATCATATTTTGAATATAATTCATAGAAAAATTGTACAAATAATTTATCTTTTTATTATTTAGATATAAAATAAAAATTAATTATTAATACAAACTCGCGATTAACGCGAGATGAAAATCTAGTGAAATATATAAAAGCAAACAGGATTAGGAAGTATATAAAAACGTAACTCAGGTAGTATTAGGAAAAAAATAAACAACGAAAAGGCAAATAAGCAAAGAGCCCTACACTAGTATATAAATAACTACATCACTAGCGATCCCATCTTCATTCATTTATAAACTCAAAGCCAACAACAACAACAACAATCATGAGACCGTCGAGAGACTCGTTTTATCAAACTCCGACAGATTATTCGGAGGACGAGAGTCAACGAATCTTCGATTTCATAAAGAAACTGAAACAGGCCAATGATGAAAAAACATACATGTTCCCTCGATTATGCTGTGCGGTTCAGTATTATCGATCAGGTTGGATAACCTACATCGATCTCAAAAAAGGTCTCCTATCGATTCTCAGTGACAACCAAGGTTTGCTCGACGAGTTTCTTCAGCTTTTGTCGAGTTTTGTTTCTCCTTTAATAAAAAACAACGAGAACAAATCAGACGTGGAACGCACGGTAGGGTTCTTGAACAAAATCGAAGCCCTAGGCGATAGCGTGTACAAAGCGTTTATCAATGCGTTAGCGTTTCCAGGTGATATCGAGTCTCTGATGGAACAACTCGACGAGATTCTACGCGACCACACGTCTCTAAAAGAGGAGTTCGAAACGTTCTTAGTCGATTCACGTTTACTCAAACGCAAACGCGAAGAAAGCGTGGAGGACAAATACATGAAGGAAGACATGCTCTTGAGTGACCTAGCTTCGGCGATTGAGTTTGCCTCACGAGACCCGAAACTCCCTAAGAAGCGGCCTCCACTAGGATTTAACAGAGTCTTGGACTGGTTTTGCGGAGGCAAGGAGGTGCCAGAACAATATAGGAGATATCCTAAACGTGCGGCAGTACATATGTTACCTATGATGCGGTATACACATGAGGAGATGACAAGGGAGAGAACAAGTAGGGTGATAAGTCAGAAGGGTAATGCTAAGTAATGAAGAGAGTTTATTTTTTATTTTATATTTGGTATGCATCTCGTTTATGTTTTGGTTTCATGTATAATAATATTTCAAAACTGTGAGTGATTTTAGTTTTTTTTTTTTTTTTTTGGGTAAGATGAGTGATTTTAGTTTAAGACTTCTGACCAGTTTTTCAATGTTATAATAAGTTCCTTACATTGGCGAGTGAAAAGAGGATCGTCTTTCAAGTTTTCTGTGAAATAATGTTTTTGTCTTCATATTTATTTACCTAAATGTTTCAAAACTGTGAGCAACTTTTATATAGTGAAGTTATAAAACAAATCCCAAACGCGAAAAATATTTAGAAAATAGTTTCACAAATGTTTGACAATGTCTGTCATAAAATGTCTATGTTGTTATATATGTTTTTTTTTTTTTTTTTTTTTTTGTTGTTGTTATATATGTTATTATCAACTCTGTATAAAATTGTACGAACAGAAAATATGGTTTATAATATTTATATTAATCGATCATGGGATGGTCAAATTAATACTATATGATTCTGATCACATAAAGATTATTTTATGATTATGGTGCACACAAGTTCATAATCTTTGTCACAACAATTATAAAAGTATTATATCATGTTTCTTCACAAGTACCAAAAAGACAAGGCCGAAGCCCAATTCAAACAGTAAAACATTCAAACTTTACGAGCCAAGGTTCTCTGTTTAGTGGCGTGTTGAACCACTTTCTCCTCAACGTGTAACCCTTTCCTGCGTCTCACGGCGTTGATGAGCTTCCTCGCCGTGTTGGGAAGCACGCTTGCCCCATCACCAAACTCTTCGATCTCTTCTTCAGTTTTGGGAACAAAGAAAGGATCTTCCTCAAGCATCTCCCAATGGCTCAGAACCATCAGAGCACTCGCACCACCTGACGTTCCTTTTCTCAGCTCGTCTGCAAAACCAAAACTCTCTGAAACGGGCACGTAGGCATGGACAGTAAACAGAGACGACCCTTCTTGCATTTCTTCCTTGAGAACTCTAGCTCGTCTTCTGCTCAGGACAGCGTACATGGGACCAAGATACTCCGGTGCTGTGTTTAGTTCGCAGAAGTACATTGCTTCCACGATCCGTGGATTTGTCTGAAGCACGGCGGCTCTACATGCGTCTTTGACAGCTGTCATGACTTGTCCTGTGAATATTCCAAAGTTTTCAGGTTGTTTCTCTGTTTCGGAATCTTCTGCGAGATGAGACTCAATTGTGAAAGCTAACCCCCACATTGGTTCATCGCATAGAGGTCCTGATGCTGTAGCTAACTGAAAACCAGAGACTATGCTGCTCTCGAGAGTCAGTGCTTCACTGTACAATGCTGAGTCGGATGGTGTCTCAGTAGAACCTTCTGTGAAGCCAAGTCTCTGAGAGACATGAGGAGAGCCTCTTACGAGAATAGATCCATCCTCGCAGATTCTTTTACCATCTGGAGCAAATAGTATGTTTGGACCTTTCTCTCTTGGACCAAGCGCCCATATCCTCTTAAGCAGTTTTGCCCATTCAGCTTTACATTTCTCACGATCATTCTCAGTTTCAGAACTTGATGAAACGCCAGCTTCGACTAACTGGTTCTTCAATGCTTCAATGGGATCTACATTCTCTTCGACGCTAGGGCTTTGAGATTCTAGTATCTTAATGCTGTGACTGCCTTTACCTCCAATAATGTCACCAAGCAAGTCAGTGTTCTCATCAAGCAGCTTGGTTAGCGAGTGTGGTAGTTTCATGACATGTACTCTGATAACACACCTACCGTTTGGTGTTCTCTTCTCAACGTAATCCGAAGTATTCAAGCTTAGAGATCTCAAACTTTCCAAAAGATTAGAGCCATCTCCTTCAATTGTCTCCCTGTAGGACACAAGAGGCGAAGAGACTTCAATGTTCACTCTTGCAAATCTGTCTTTCAAATCCTTAATACATCTTTCCAGGTGAACTTCTCCAGCAGCAGCAAGCACATGTTCTCCTCTAGCAGACACCGTGATCTCCACAAAAGGATCTGCTCGGTTCAATAGTCTCAGACCTTTCATCAGAGCACTCATATCTGCAGGATCCGATGGCTCAATCGCAACTCTAAGAGTGGGAGAGACCTGAAATTCCATGCTGGCTAATGGCCAACAGTTTCTAGTAGATGAAAGTGTCGCGCTTTTTGATATATATGGTCCAAGCCCTCTTATGGCAACTACATTCCCAGCTTTCACCTCATTTACTGGTGTTAAACCTTGTCCCATCATAAGATAGATTGAGTGGAGTTCTGCTTCTTGAATGTACTTCTGAGATGATTCACCTTTTAGAGGATCATATAGAGAGGAAATCACAAAGACTCTTTGCCCAGCGCGAAGAACACCGCTAAAGATCCTAGCAAATGCAAGGAAACACTCATCCGACTCGCTTTTACTGTCCTCATCATTTAAACCGTTCATCCTCTCCCTGTGGTCTCCACCCTGAGGTATCATTTTCATGGGCATAGCAAACATTTTAGACACAAACACAACACAAGGGGACTCACGGCTAGAATCACAAGCCTCAATAGATTTTCTAACAAGCTCTGCTTCTGCAAGGACATTTGCATCCACATCGTTACCTCCTATAACTTTCCTTTCTGGAACCAAGCGTGGGATTCTATATGCCTGTGCTGAAATAGGGTCTGGAAGATGCTTCACAGCCATAGACAAGACTGCATCAGACAAAGGAAGCCAACGGCTCATCACTGATTGAAGCACGTTTTTAGGATCCTTGTTTTGAAGCTCGCGTGGCGGAATAGACAAGTTAAAAGATTTGATAACTTTCTCAAGAACAGCTCTGTCACCGCCGGGATCTAGTGCAGCGTCGTAAACCTGCCACAAAGGCTCAAGCACAAACTGCACAAACATTGGTTTTGCCTTGCTCCCCGCACTTAAAGACTTCTTCCCAACAATCATCTTGGTCTTAGGAATATAATAACGAGGACCCCATAATGATTTCTGCAACGCATCCGCTTTAGCTCCAAGCTTCGAAGCATAGAAATTAGCAAACTCAGAGATCCCAAAACCCCATCCATCCAAAGCACACACAAAGACCACATTACCCTTCTGAGGCTGAAACGTAACTTCTTCATCATCCTCCAAAAGCTCAAGACTCTCATCAGTAATCTCACCTGAGGGACTCGCAAGTATAGAATCAACATCCGACAAATACTTCTCCGACTTATACGCACTCACAATCCCATTAACCTCATGAACAATCCTAATCAAACGAGTATACGCTTCCATAGGACTCAACCTCAACTCACAAATCAACCTATCAATCTTGTTAAGCACCAAACAAGGCGTCAGCTTCTCAATCCAAGCTTGTCGCAACACAGCATGAGTCTGAATGTGTACACCTTCAACAGCATCAACCAAAACCAAAGCACCATCACTAAGCCGAGCAGCTGTTGAGACTTCACTACAAAAATCCATGTGTCCAGGGGAGTCTATCAAGTTCAGAGAATAGTCCTTGTACCGAAGAGATATCGAGGAGCTTTTCATTGTGATAGCACGCCTCTGCTCTTCGTCAAGATAGTCCATGTACCTAAGCTTACCAGCTAGCCTAGGGTGAAGCACACCGCCACCAGAGGAAGCAATGAGGTGATCAGCTAGGGTTGTCTTACCGTGGTCTACGTGTGCTAAGATGCAAATGTTCCTAATGTTCCTACCATCAGACTCATCCATCTCTTCCTTTTTTATACAAACAATGCTACCTGCAGATTCAATATTAATAAACACTTAGCTTCAAATCAAATCAGTGAAATATTATCTTCTATCTGATTACAATCCACTCCAGAGAATCTTAAGTTGACAGAGACGATTCCGATTCAAACTAGTCACATAAGAAATGAACAAGAGAATCCATGGAAGCAACCTAAGTCATTCTCAAATCAAGTTCCAGGTTGAGAAACTTTAACGAATTCAACAGAGATGATATTGGATCGGAACCAAAGAGAGATGTAAACTACAGAGATGCTTTGAAAATTTCTAAGTTCATTGAGAAATAAGAAGGGATAATCCGAAATTACCTAAATCCTTTGGTGATTTCCTTGTAAAACACTCTCTTTGTAAAGCTTCTCTCTATCTTTCTTTTTGGAAACTGGTTCGTTGACTATAGGAAAGGAATCGCGTAAACGAAGAGCGAAGACGATAAGCGGCCTTGCTTCCGCGGCTGAGGTATAAGTAAACGGGAGAAAGAACGGCGGCGCAGGGTTTGGCGATTTCCTCTGCAAGTTTCGTCTCTACAATCAATAACCATACCACCACCTGAACCTTTATTTTGAATGCAGAACCGAGTTTTACTTAACCGGAACTCGCTGGCTCAGGAAGAGAGTTTTGTTAAATTAACAAAATATAGAACCGAGTCTAATTAAACCGGAAACTGCTGGCCGAGTAAGAGAGTTTAATTAAAGTAGTTAAAGTCTTAAACCGGACCAAGCCTGGTTCCAAGATTCACTTGCCCTAACTTCAGCCAAAACAACGAGAGAGAGAGAGATGCAGAAACGGGAGTTTGCGAAATCCGGCGGTCAGTCCGGCGGATCTTCGGCTCCGGCACCGAAGAGAGGCCGACCCTTTGGTAGTACAAGTGCAAACTCTGCAGCTGCAGCAGCTGCCGCGGCGGCGGCGGAAGCGATGTCTCCGTCAGCTCTACTCGGTCCTTCTCTTCTAGTTCACAATTCCTTCGTCGGTAAGCTCGCAACTGACCAATCTTATATTCTAATACATAATATCCGATGGCTCTTGTAAGTTCTCAGCTCTTGCGGATTTGAAAATTTGAGTTAAAGATCTATTTTTGTGGAATGTGTGAACTTGGGAAGATAAACTGTACTATGAACTAAAGATGATTCCTTTACGCTGATTTTGATTGGTTGTTTTGATGGGATTTGTAGAGCAGAACAACAAGAGAATAGTGCTTGCTTTACAAAGTGGTTTGAAGAGCGAGGTGACGTGGGCTTTGAATACACTTACATTGCTCTCCTTCAAAGAAAGAGATGATATTCGTAGAGATGTCACTCCTCTTGCTAAGATCCCTGGCTTGCTTGACGCCCTTCTCTTAATCGTAAGCTTGTTTACTTAGTGTGGGTATTGTGTTTTCCTCTCTGTTCTTGCTAATATGGTTAAAATGTGGCAGATTGATGACTGGCGTGACATAGCTCTCCCTAAGGACCTTACAAGAGGAACTAGATTCAGGTCTTTAGGTGTGAATTCTTCTGTTACAGGATTCGGCAGTGAGTACGATGCTCTTGCCTCTATTCAAACACCTGGGTGAGTGAGTGAGCCAGTATTATCTATCAAGTTTCCTCCTTTTTTAAGTTATGTTTTGGAACCTAAGTCCGGTTTAATATTGGGCTGTAGCAGATCTGGTGTTGGCTCTTCAGCTGGTGAGTCATTAGGGAAAAAGAGCAAACATCAGTCATCTCAGTGGTGGAATGAAGAGGATGGTTTGTTTAATCTGGACGATGAAGGGAGAGCTGAGAAACAGCTTTGCGCCATTGCTGCATCTAACGTTATCCGCAACTTCTCCTTCATGCCTGATAATGAAGTTGTTATGGCTCAGCATCGCCATTGCTTAGAAACTGTTTACCAGTGCATAAACGATCATATGACCGGTAAGGAGAAGTTACTTTGTTTTATATTTGATTTGAAGTATAGACTTAAGAGAATCTTTTGTTCACAGAGGATGAAGAGCTGGTCACAAACTCGCTTGAGACAATTGTGAACCTAGCGCATTTGATGGATCTTCGTATTTTCAGCTCGTCTAAACAGTCATACATCAAGATAAAGTGAGACTTTGTATATACTTTCTATCAGAATACATCTTAACTTGTTTTTGAGTCTCTAACTCATTCATAACTCTTCTGCAAATAGTGAAAAGCAAGCGGTTCAAGCTGTGTTAGGAATTCTCAACTCTTCTGTCAAAGCTTGGAACTGTGCTGCTGCTGAGTTGCTGGGGCGTTTGATAATCAATCCTGACAATGAACCTTTCATTAGTCCCTTGATTCCACAGGTTTTGCTACACTTCTTTTATAATATAATCATGTTATGGTTTGTGGTTACTTGATTGAACCAACCACTTGCAGATACACAAGAGACTAGTTGATCTATTGAGCATCCCAGCCGTTGATGCACAAGCTGCAGCTGTTGGGGCACTCTACAATCTTGTGGAAGTAAATATGGATTGTAGATTAAAGCTTGCAAGTGAAAGATGGTAATACAAAAACCTATGCATCCTTCTTCTCTAACTAAATACAATGATAATGTTTTCTTATAGTACATTATAATGACACATTGTGATGTTTATGTGATAACTGTTTTCAGGGCGATTGATAGATTGTTGAAAGTGATAAAGACTCCGCATCCGGTTCCAGAAGTGTGCAGGAAAGCTGCAATGATACTAGAGAACCTTGTCTCAGAGCCTCAGAACAGAGGATTGCTACTGGTGTATGAGAATGCTTTTGCTGAGCTGCTGTTTCAAGATGGGAAGTACTCTGATTCGTTTGCCAGGATCTTGTATGAACTAACTGCTAGATCAAATAGCAGAGTGGCTTCGGCTCGGGGAATCTGGGGAATGTAATGGTGTGGTTGGTCACTCAAAAGTTCTCTAAGGATTAATGGGTTTGATTAACGATGATGTGATGTATCATTAGTAGTAGACTTCATCAGTTGATATATGTATTGTTAAAGCACAGTATTGCTGAACTAAGCAGGTGGTGGTTTCTTCTCATTATTGCACTCGCATACATCCATAATAGAATCTGCAAAGATCTTGATTCTTGAGCGTGCAGATCGAAAACATGAAAAACACGTCTATGATCATACCTCACTCGTCACTCTAGCAGAACATTTATGTTTAATGTTCACATGCCTATCTGCGTACCTGTGGTAAGTAAATTTGGGCCAAAAACATCTTGTGGACTAATGGGCTTTTAGTAACCAGAAAATGATGTTCCAACTATATAGTCCTGAACTAGGACTAGATAGTTTCTATGCACATGGTTCATTGTACTCAACATAGTACTCTGATTCATTGTACTGTGAACAAAATTGTGAGATGGAGAAGAGTCTTATACTCTGCTTTTTCCAAAATTTACTCACATTTAATTGTTAACCTACTTACACCATTTGAGTCTTTGGCCTGAGATCTCTACTCTTAATTGCATCATCTGATCAAGATCTTTAGTAATCCGAGACGATTGTTCATCAAATCTTTAGAACTTCTTAGCATTTCTCAATCCATGTTTGGTCTTGATTAGAACATGAGTACAGAAATTACTTTTGCTACTGAAAAGAATCGTGATAAATAAAAAACATTCAGTTTTGCGTTTTCTTGCAACAGTCAAAAGAGTAAATGGACAACTTTTAATGATTCGTCCAACCCCACGAAAGCAAATTGAGATATTTTGTCTGCTTATTTATATATAATTGAATTAATCACGTTTTCACGTTAGAATAGTTGTGAGTGTATCGTTCACCACACTTATGAGTATATAATAAAATTATAAGGATGAAGCCGACAAATACAGTGCAACATACTATTAATTTGCCGATTTGGAGATGGGGTCAAAAACTCTCTGTGCATTACATTTTTGGTAAATAATCTTTCTTTAAAATCAATCAACGTCTTTTCTTGTGAACGAGAGGACGTTCTCTCTTCTTACATATTTTTATTTGGATCCGGTTAGCATATGCTTATCGAATTATAATATGTTTGATATTAAAACGACCACAACACACCTAATTACCCATAATTGTGACCAACAAACAACTACAACGCAAACTAGTGCATTCCTACCAAACCTAAACGCATGTATCCGAACGTTATTTTCAATAACTTTATCTTTTGCTATATTATGGAATTGAAAAGAATACAGACCGTTGCTTTAGCAAAACACGTATACATAGAGATAACCTATTCCAGGGTTAATTATACGTACAAGCAATTCTCACAACCATGAACTCTAGAATCAAATATCTTACGGTTAATTTCCATTTTGGTATTCAAAATTGGTTACTTAGTTCTCATTATACACGTTTATACTATAACTAGTTTTCTAGTGAAAGAAATATCAAGGAACAAAGAATAAATATATTAAGCTCGTACTCCCAAATTCTTTATGTTATTTTTTTTGTAACTGAATTATTTATGTTATTGCATTAATAATTCATTTTTGTCTGGAGCGCACTATTGATTATTTTCAGTAAATAATCATTTTATTTTGCATGTTGCATTAAACATACATGGATTCATTATAGAATGCGTGCGGTGGAAGTTCTCTTTGAGAGAGAGAGATTTTTTTTTTCTCTTAATTAAAAACCTTAATTTAGTGGTTGGGGAAGAAACAAAATCTAATTCTCAAATTATTAATGCTACTTAAAGAGGTCCACGTTTTGATAATCGAAATGCGCCTCTTCATTGGTCCAAGTGTGAAACTCTTCTGATGTAACGTGTCTATAGAATAATTGCATAGTGTCAACTATAATAATATCTACTAATAATACTATAAATCTAAATGTAATATACTAAACTCTAAAATCTATATTATAATGGGAGAGTTGAGTCTCTCCCATGCTGCCACATCAGCGTTAAGTGGATGCCACATATTTTTTTTAAAAAAAATGATATATAGCATGTTATGAGATTCGAACCCTTAACCTCAATGTTTATATGATTGACATAACCAACTAAGCTACATGAGATTTTGTAAACTAGAAACCAAATTTTATATAATAATATTACAGTTTGATCTTTTCTAAGGGTGTCCACATCAACATTAAGTGGGTCTCACATTTATTTTTTAAATCGTATGTTGCATGCTAAAAGATTCACTTCGGTGTTTATTTAATTGACATAATCAACTCAAGTACAAGAGATTTTTTTTTTTAAAATGATGGGGAATTTTTACTTATTTTGAATGAGGCATGGCGGTCGAGGCATTACAAGTGGTATTAGAGCTGGTTAGTCATTTCGATTTTAACCGAGAGGAAACTTGGGACCTGTCGTGGGGCACAACGAGGACGTTTTGTTCTTTGAAAAGAAGTGAATTGTAACATCCTGAGCTGTGATATATATATATATATAAAGGCTTAAGAGAATTGATTTAGTTATCTATGTCACTAAAGTTGAATTACCTTTTTCGTCACACATCCGTTTAGAACTCCAGAGTTAAGCGTGCTTAGGTTGGTATAGTGAAAGGATGAATGACCTATCGGGAAATGATTCACAATACCATGCGAGTGAATCCAAAACACGAGGAAAGTCAGGTGGTGATTGTAGGGTCAATAAACAATGATTTGGAGACTTTGGAAAAATTAACGAACCGATCGTTAGATGGGATGGGATCCACGGGTCGAGAGCGAGGACATGGGCAGCCCATTAACCGTGGACGGTCGGGACGTTACATTATTATTCAATGTCAACAAACAAATTAAAAATTTCATCTCTACATATAAATTAGAATTTTCAAAAAGTAGTACAAAAATTTTTAGGGATTAAACTTCGTGATCTTCAAACCATCTTATGTACATAACTTAATGTCGTAATCTTCTTGATTTTTATTCGGTTTTCTAATGAAAATTACACTTAAATTACACTTCACTTGAAGAAATAACAAATGAAAGTGAACTCAATGGAAGTGATGACTCCAATAATGCAATACGCAAAAAAAAAAAACAAAGATTTAGACAAGATACGAACAACAAAATCTCATACATACATAAAACATAAAAACGGATTCGGCCCCGCGCTTGCGCGGGGACTATATTTCTAGTGTATAATATGTGGGTGTTAAGACATCGTTGCTGAGGCCATTGTGTTGTGTGGGTCCACTGATGCTCTCCTTCCTTAGGCTCGCATGACCCTGACCACAAGGTGACCTCAAGAAATTGTTGATGTTCTGCGGGTTGTGTAACCAAACAGGGAGTTTATGAAGCCTGCTCTCATCTCAATAGTGTCGAATATAACCTGCAGAATGATAATATACACGTGTCATGTTTCGATCAATGTCTTACAATTGGTTATTGGATTAACGTTAGTTGCGCGGAAAGTTAGGGTCTGCTTGGTTTTTATTGGTGTGGGGAATCAATTCCCCGCACCATCATAGAAAACAAAGTCTCCAATGACGACGTAGCTTTGAGAATTTGATACATCGATTTAACATAAACAATTAAGTTAGTGACTCCTAGAAAAAATAACAAGAACTTTTTATTTAAGATCTTGTGCTAATGTATGAAAACCAAAAAATTACTGGAAGCATATCACATATGTACTACATTTTTTTTGTAACTAGTTATTGATTTCTTACATGAACAAGTTATTCATTACTCTCTTCATTTCATATTAATTGTCATTTTAGAGAATTTTTTTGTTATAAAATAAATGTCGTTTTCGACTTTCGATGCAGAATTTATTAATTTGATACTGTAATTTATTTTTCTAATGATTGAAATATGGTTATGTGTATATGTAATTGTATTTTTATATAGAAAACATGTAAAATTAATTATTTTTTATTTCATGTGTAAAATGTTAAAGTGATTTATTATGAAACTGAGGAGTAGTATTCATTTTACTAGTGTTCATGTATTAAGTTTAGAATCCAAAATAGTCTTGAGCGAAATGGTCAAATATGTTCTCCTCAATTATGTTCATTCCTCATGCTCTAACGTTAGTTTATGATTATCTTATATAACAAAATATTGTATTATATATACTACATCATCTGCAAATTTCTTATCTATTTGCTTCTCCCCATTATGAAAGTGATTAAACATCACCAAATATGTATGAATCATATTTATGTATGGTCCTAAGGGTAACCCCTGAATTATAGAATTTTGACATGTGAAAATAACCTTAATGAGATCAATATAGTCCGAATTAGTCCATGCATATGCTTTTGCTTTGACTCGGTTACTCAAGTCACCTGACCCAATTTCTAGAATGGTATATTCAGTATAGAATATAGAGTTATTTGTATTAAGATAAAAAATATTTCTTATTAAGTTATGAATTTCATTTGTTTGTATGAATATAATATATTGAAATTGTGATTTTAGATTGTAGTTTAAAATCGACTCTTATTGAAAATTTGGAAAAAGTGAAATTTATGAGATTAATTATTATTTTGGTATTTTAGTGGAGTATTTAGTTGGAAAACTAAAATTATAATTTTATGGTTTTATTAGTGATTGTGTAACGTTTTAATTTAATTATAGTTTATTAATCACATAAAATCATCTAAAACTTCATTAAAAGTCAAATAATTCTAAACATTATCAAATAATAAATTGCATGCATCCCCTATTAGACAACCACCCTAGTTTTAATTATTCTATTCATTCTTCTTACTTCACCATTTAGAATTGACCACATATCAAATCATTCAAAATGTAAGTTAGAGAGGCTATTTCATTTCTTAAATAGTATATTTTCTTGTTGAAAGAATAGTAATTATATATAAACCAAAAACACATTACAAACATACCGGAGGAGCGAATCTATAATATAAGTATATCACTAAGATCTAGAATTCGTGGTTCCTTGTTATTTCCGAATATTTTTTAATATATAGTGTCATTTTCATTTTTGGTCAAAATCATGTCGTCTTCCACTCGATGATGGATCTTGGCAGCTTCTTGTTATGAATATTATTATGGTACTTATTTATATATATACTTGTTTACAACTCTATGTTTAATTTGTTGAACGACTTGCATTCAATTAATCTAGTAAAAAAACATTTAACTTGCAAAACAGAACAAAATGGCATCTCAACATGTTTTAAATCGCAGGATTGGATTAATTCAAAAACAGGTTTCAGCTCATTTTGCTTAGTATACATTTTCATTTCTTAATTATTTGAACTCTAATCTTCTCGTTATTATATGGTTACTACTTATTACTCTTCTTAGTTGTTGAACAATATCGCCTCCGTTGCAAAATCAGTTACAATATACAAAAAGGTAGCGTTGTTTCTATTATGGAGTATTAAGACCATATTAGAATTATTAAACCGGTATATGGTTAGAAGAAGTAAACCGGTTCATGTATATAAAGGAACAGTCTTTGTAAATTGAAAAATAAGAAAGTAAATACAGTTACATTTTTCAACAAACTTTAAGCTTTCACTCTCTCTCATCACTCTCGACATCATCGTCTTCATCGAACTCAAGCTCAGAGCTTCACCATCTCTAATATGGTATCAGAGCCTATCTGATCTCATTTCTTCCGCTTCGTCTTTACTCGTTTTATCTTGGTGATGAGTTTTGCTTACGATCCGAGGATTCTTGACCTAATCGATCATCTTTGTGCTCAGATCGTTGTCTTCTTTCAGATTCTTTCATATCTCGCTTTCAGATTGTTCATTTCATCTCTTGATTGAGCTTAAATCTGCTTATTCTTGAAGCGATGGCAGCTCCGATTCATCATTCGTCCTCTTCCTCGACTCCACCTGTATCCGGTCATCCATCCCTGTCAGATCCACATTCCAATCTGTTATACGTCCATAGCGCGGATCATGCGGGTATCTCTCTTGTTTCTGAGAAGTTAAGTGGTCTTGGAAACTTCAATAGCTGGCGTAGATCTATGATAATGGCTTTAGGTGCTAGAAACAAAGCTGTTTTTGTTGATGGAAAAACAAAATCTTATGTACTTGGTTATGGATCTTCGTCACGTTGCAACAACATCTTATGTACTTGGTTGGTTAATGCTGTTGAGAAGCCAATTGCTAAGAGCATAATGTATCTGGATACGGCAAGGCAAATGTGGCTAGATATCCATGACCAATTCAAGCAGAGTGATGGTCCTCGCACCGCTGAGATTAAACAACAAATCTTTGCCGAAGTACAAGGATCTCAAAGTGTTAGTGACTACTATACTCGGCTTAAGCAGCTCTGGGAGGAATTAAAGAATCATGAAAGTCCGTATCTTTGTTGTTGTGCTAATCCAGAGTGTGCAAGTAGTAAAAGGATTGTTCAACGAGACGAACAAGATCGCGTTCTCAAGTTCCTTATGGGTCTTAATGATTCTTATACAGCAACTCGTGGACAGATACTCATGATGGAACCTAAGCCGTCTATCTCCAAGGTTTTCAACCTTATCTCTCAGGAAGAACGTCAACGCTCAATGAAGTCAACCAGCAATGTTATCTTTCAAGCCTCTCAGGATACTATTCTAAAGGATACAGTTGTGGCAGCTTACTCTGGCGGGTACAATAAGAACAAGCCTCGTCCAATATGCTCTCATTGTGGAATGCTTGGTCACACTGTGAATCGTTGTTACAAGTTACACGGATACCCTCCAGGCTACAAGATTCCAAATGCGGCTCATAAGTCTACTCAGAATCAGTCCCAATTGAAGAATTCATCAACTTGGCCACCGAAGAAGGAGAACGTGGCAAGTATTGTTACTCAAGAGTCTGGACCTATTTCTATGCATGATCAACATGGTGTTCATCTTGGAACTGTCACTTCAGAACAAGTGCAACGTCTTCTCAGTGTCCTCACGAATCATACTCCAGTTGTGGACAACTATTCTCAGGTCTCTGGCAGTACCGTTAAACTCTCTGATGGATCAGTCTCTCTTCTCAAACCACAACCACACCTCATTTCTCAGACCACTTCTCACCCACCTACACCAGGTACATATCCCTCATCTTTTCATTTTATATCTTCTGCGGGAATAAAGAACAGCCTTACTTTACCGTTCCAATCATGGGTGATAGATACAGGGGCTAGTTGTCATGTTTGTTCTGATTTAGACAAGTTCATTAACACTAGTCTTATCTCTAACACGTCTGTCACGCTTCCTGATGGTACACAAATAGATGTCACGATCTCTGGCACGATTATCCTTTCTGAAAATCTCATACTCACATCAGTGTTATTTGTTCCGAACTTCAAATTCAATCTCCTTAGTATTAGTGCATTAACAGCTAACACTTCCATGTCAGTTCTCTTTTCCTCTGACTCGTGCTACATTCTTCCTTATAACCCTCTTTCCCTTTTACAAGAGCATACTCAGGACTCCATTATTGGGAAGGGTAACCTTTGCCAAAATCTTTACGTCCTTGAGTCTTCTGCTCCTGTCACTCATTCGGTTGCTCAAACACATGTTCTTTCTCGTGTGTCTCATGAAATCTGGCATCAATGTTTAGGACACCCCTCTCATCATAAAGTCAAGCTTCTCTCTAAGGATCTAGATATATCACATGCAGTAATTGATCACGATTCTTTTTGTAAAGTTTGTCCTTTAGCAAAACAGAAACGTCTTTCTTTTTCTTCATCAAATAAGTTTTCTGATGCTCCATTTGATTTGCTTCATCTTGATATTTGGGGTCCTTTTCATGTTCCAACCATTGATGAGTATAAATACTTTTTCACGATAGTTGATGACTGCACTAGAGTCACTTGGCTTTATCTTCTTAAAACAAAAGGATCTGTTCAAACTGTGTTTCCAGCTTTTCTTCAGTATGTTGAGACACAGTTTCAAGCAAAGGTCAAATCTATTCGATCCGATAACGCTCCTGAACTTGCTTTTACTTCTCTTCTTAAGACGAATGGTATAGTTCATTACTTCTCTTGTGCTTATACTCCTCAACAAAACTCGGTGGTAGAACGGAAACATCAACACATCCTCAATGTAGCCAGATCTCTTCTTTTTCAATCAAATGTTCCTTTAATCCATTGGGGTGATTGTGTTCAAACTGCTGTTTATCTTATCAATAGGACTCCTTCTCCTATCCTTCAAAACAAATCTCCCTATGAACTTCTTACTTCTCGTGTTCCTAACTACAATCACCTTAGAGTTTTTGGATGTCTTTGTTTTACTTCCACCCTACTGAAAGACCGTCATAAGTTCTCTCCACGTGCATCTCCATGTGTTTTCTTAGGATATCCAGATGGTTATAAGGGATATAAAGTTCTAGATCTTCACACTAACACGATCTCTATCTCTAGAAACGTCATTTTCCATGAAACAACCTTTCCTTTCTCTGAAAATTTTCCTGCTTCCTCAGAATCAGACATTTTCGGTCAACATGTTTTGCCACTTCCAGTTCCAGATTCTCCATTTCCCTCCTTCTTTGATATAGGTTCTTCAACTGATCCCTCCTTTTTAAATCCTTCTGAATCACCTCCTATTCCTCCTATTCCTCCTTCTCTTGTTATTCCTACTGAACAATCTACTAGTGAATCATCAGATAGTGTGGTACCGTGTCAAAGAACTAAACGACAGTCTAAGGCCCCTGCTTATCTAGATCAATATCATTGTTACTTACTGGAAAAGATTCCCTTTCCCTTACATCCTACTCATACCACCTCATATCCCATTTCAGACTTTCTATCCTATGATAATTTTTCTGATTCTCATAAACATTTCCTTTTATCCATTACCACCACAACTCCTCCTAAAACCTTTTCTGAGGCTATCCGTTCATCAGAGTTTAATGGTGCCATGAGGGCTGAAATGAATTCTCTCGAGGACACGGGTACTTGGTCTATTTGTGATCTTCCCAAAGGCAAACATCCTGTTGGATGCAAATGGGTTCACACCTATAAGTATAATCCTGATGGGACTGTGGAGCGACCAAAATCTCGTTTAGTTGCCAAAGGCTACACACAACTTGAAGGATTGGATTATCTTGATACTTTTTCTCCTGTTGCAAAGTTGGGAACATTTCGTCTTCTCTTGAGTTTAGCTTCTGCTAAGAACTGGTCTACACTGCAACTGGATATTAGTAATGCCTTTCTTAATGGAGATCTTGACGAGGAGATATACATGGTTGTTCCTCCGGGATACCAAGAGCTTACGGGCAAGCATATTGCGCCGGGTTCTGTTTGCAAGCTTCATAAATCCCTTTATGGTCTCAAGCAAGCTTCCCGCCAATGGAATCATAAACTCTCCAGTGTCATTCTTCATGAAGGTTTCACCCAAGCTCCAGCCGATCATTCTCTTTTTGTTAAGAGTACTCCTACTGTCTTCATTGCGGCCTTAATATACGTTGATGATATAATGCTAGTTGGTAATGATGATGCGGCTTTAGCTCAATTCAAAGACGTCTTGCAATCATCTTTCAAACTACGTGTTCTTGGTCCAGCTAAGTACTTTCTTGGTTTCGAGATTGCACGTAATCCTTCTGGTATCTCTATTAACCAAAGGAAGTACACATTGGAGTTGCTTCAGGATGCTGGTTATCTGGGATGCAAGCCCGTTACGGTTCCCATGGAACCAAACCTGAAGTTATCTGAATCTACTGGTACTTTACTTCCTGATGCTTCTGTGTATAGGCGTATTGTTGGACGACTATTATACTTGACTCATACTCGACCCGATATCACTTACGCAGTACATAAGTTGAGTCAGTACATGGCTGCTCCGCGAACTGACCATCTCAATGCTGCTCATCGGGTTCTTAGATATCTGAAGAATGATCCTGCCCAAGGTCTTTTTTATCCAGCTAATTCAGATATTCGGTTAACTGCATTTAGTGATGCAGACTGGGCAACATGTCCTGATTCTCGCCGATCGGTGACAGGTTACTGTATGTTCTTAGGGAGCTCTTTGATATCATGGCGATCAAAGAAGCAACCTACAGTTTCCCGAAGTAGTTCAGAAGCTGAGTACCGTGCTATGGCCGACGCGACCTGTGAGCTCATTTGGTTACATTCTTTACTCTGCTCACTTCATTGCTCTCCCACAGGTCCAGCTACTCTGTTTTGCGATAATCAGTCGGCACTACACATTGCTTCAAATCCGGTGTTTCACGAACGGACGAAACACATAGAAAATGACTGCCATATTGTTCGTGAACGATTACAGAGTGGTTTTCTCAAGACAATGCATATGAAGTCTGAACACCAGCTTGCCGACTTGTACACCAAAGCTGTTCAGCCGAATGTTTTCAAGTCGTTAATGTCCAAGATGAGAATTCATAGTCTATTCATTCCATCTTGAGGGGAGGGTATTAGAATTATTAAACCGGTATATGGTTAGAAGAAGTAAACCGGTTCATGTATATAAAGGAACAGTCTTTGTAAATTGAAAAATAAGAAAGTAAATACAGTTACATTTTTCAACAAACTTTAAGCTTTCACTCTCTCTCATCACTCTCGACATCATCGTCTTCATCGAACTCAAGCTCAGAGCTTCACCATCTCTAATAGACCATATGAAGAATTGACGAGTTAGCTAAGAATGTACGAACCCTTATTTAAAAATGTGGAATGTGTGTTATTGATAGTGTTACAAAAAAGTGTGTTATTGATTATTGTCCACTTAACTGGCAACAAGTACTGTAATTGTCTTCGTGTCCAAATTTCACCCAAAACAATCTTGCCTAACTTGTCCTAGTCCTATAGTACAGAAATATATCAAATTACTATTTAATTGTACCGATTCATTTGTGTTACGTTTCACCTTCTCCACCTATCTGATCGCAGATAGAACACCTCACAATTCACAACCAAACACTACTACATAACACAACCAATATTTTATTCTGAAAGAAAATGATAAAAGGTTTAACTGGAAGTTATAGATATGTGTCATTGACAAAAAAAAATATTATTGAGTGTCACGTAATTCGACATATTATTTCATGTCAAGTAAATCGCATAAAAAAACCTTCAAAGTCACACTCAGTTACACTTTAAACCTTAAGTTTTTTCACTAATACTTTAAATTTCTAAAGTGACATTTGAATCACAAAAAAATTTCAAAGTCAAAATATGACATATTCAACAGGTAAAACTGGTAACTTGTCAGATTTTCTTCCAAAAAATAATTATTTAATTAATAAAATAATTTTTAATAAAAATCAAAAAATAATTTAAAAAACCGGAAAGATAAATAAAAATTCAGAAAAGTAAATAAATATTCACAATAATTCAGAAATTAAATAAATAAAAAAACTAAAAATAAATTAATATACAGAATATTAAATAAAAATTTCACAACAAGAAATTCAATTTTTTCACAACATATATAAAAAATTTCACAACAAGAAATTCAATTTTTCACAATATTAAATAAATTATTTTTTATTTAATTTTTGAAGCAATTATATTTTCACAACAA
This sequence comes from Moricandia arvensis, assembly GCA_905132765.1. Taxonomy (NCBI): domain Eukaryota; kingdom Viridiplantae; phylum Streptophyta; class Magnoliopsida; order Brassicales; family Brassicaceae; genus Moricandia; species Moricandia arvensis. The sequence goes on from CAJHQP010002445.1 coordinate 52,325, forward strand.
GAAAATGTTTTCACAACATATTTTTAAGATTATATTTCACAACAAGAAAATGTTTTTCAAGATTATATTCCAACGATTCAATAAAATGATGGTTTCAAACAATTTTCTTGAAAAACATAATCTTGTAATTTTTTTAAAAAAAATTGTTTTGAATTTTATTTAATTTGTTTTTAATTTTATGAAATTCTTATTTAATATCCTGAATTTTTGATTTTTTTGTAATATTCTAAAAACAATGATGGTTTCAAAAAATTTTAATTTCTGAATTTTTATTTAATATTCTGTACTTTAATATTGTGAAAAAGATGAAATTTAATTTCTGAATTGAATTACTTGAAAATTTCACAACAAGAAAATTTAATTTTTATTTAATTTCTTAATTTAATTGCTTCAAAAATATAATATAAAAACATTTTCTTTTTGTGAAACATAATCTTAAAAATATAATCTTGAAAAACATTTTCTTGTTGTGAATATAATCTTGAAAAAAAATTCTTAGAAACTTTTCAATAAAAATTCAGAAATTAATAAATATTCAAGATGATGATTTCAAACAATTTTCTTGAAAACATAATCTTGTAATTTAAAAAAAAAATTGAATTTTCTTTAATTTTCTGAAATTTTTATTTAATATTCTGTATTTTTTTATTTAATTTCTGAATTTTTTTAAATATTTATTTAATTTTATGAATTTCTATTTCTCTTTCCGATTTTTAAAATTATAGTTGTTATTTTTAAAAAAAAATATTATATTAATTAAATAATTATTTTTTGGAAAAAAATCTGACAAGTTACCGGTTTTACCTGTTGAACATGTCATATTTTGACTTTGAAGTTTTTTTGTGATACAAACGTTACTTTGAAGGTTTAAAGTGTTAGTGAAAAACCAAATTTTAAAATGTTAGTGAGTGTCACTTTAAAAGTTTTTATGTAATTTTCCCCAAGTAATCGTATCGCGCCTCTTTATAGAAAAGTTTATAACTGTATCGTATCACCACTTTCCTTTCCATAATCCACATTTTTTAAAAAAGTGTCACAAAAATAATTACGTGAATATAAAAATACCCATGCAGGTATGTTCGGATGGTACATCAGATTTGGAAATGTGTTAAGCAATGGGCACTTCGGGTTAAAATTTACCACTCTGATAAAATGTGCATATATAGAAATATGAGATATTTTACATGATTTGTCGCTTGGCCTTCGAGATTAGCTTATCTTCGAATCCAGATGATATGGATTATAAAAAAATATTACAAAAATAATTACGTGAATATTTAAATCATGTTGTGAATCAAGAGAAAAAGTAGAGAGGAATTTCGTAATGCTTTCTTATTATAATTATATGCATAAAACTTACAAGGGAATACCTTTATATAAGGGTTACAAGATAAGTACAAATTCCATAAAATAAGGATAGACTTAAGATATGAATAAACTTGCAATAGGTTTACTATATTGGTTTAGGACTTATGCTTGTTCTTATCCATATATTATCTTTATCCTTATCCTATGAAGTTTGTACTTATCTTGTAACCCCTATATAAAGGGATCCCCTTGTAAGTTTTATGCATATAAGCATAATAAGAAAGCATCACGAAATTCCTATCTACTTCTTCTCTTGATTCTCAACACGTTATCAGCAGGATAGCCTCTAGCTCTAAGCTAATAGATCTCTATCTTTCTTCTCTCTCACCGGCGACCACATAAACCCTAATATTACCCGAACTTCACAGGTGTGGTTCTCCCAAACCGTGAGGACTTAGAAGACAATTAAGATATCAAATTGAAGTCCTGGACAAGATGAATCCATTGGAGGAAACGGCTTGTCAATCCGACTAGTAACGCGTTCTCACGTATTGAATCTTTGTGTGTCGCACATCATGCTCTATCTAACTTAGGCGGCTCAAAAACGCTAAATTTTGGTGTAACTTCAAATCGATATATCTCTCAAACCGTGAGGAACCAGACGACGAGCCACATATCAATTTAAAGCTCTTGAAAAGAGGAATCAGTTGCTGCAAACAGCTTGATGATCCGATCTCAGACGCGGTTTCTATCTCTTCCTAAAGGAGGTCCGGTTTTTCTACACAAAACATAAGCTACTTCTATTAATTAGGGTTTATAGAAGTACCTTATGTTTTGTGTAGAAAAACCGGACTTCCTTTAGGAAGAGATAGAAACCGCGTCTGAGATCGGATCGTCAAGATGTTTGCAGCAACTGATTCCTCTTGTTAAGAGTTTCAAATTGATATGTGGCTCGTCGTCTGGTTCCTCACGGTTTGAGAGATATGTCGGTTTGAACTTACACCAAAATTTAAGGTTTTTGAGCCGCCTAGGTTAGATAGAGCATGATGTGCGGCGCACAAAGATACAATACGTGAGAACGCGTTACTAGTCGGATTGACAAGCCGTTTGCTCCAATGGCTTCGTCTTGTCCAGGGCTTCAATTTGATTTCTTAATCGTCTTCTAAGTCCTCACAGTTTGGGAGAACCACACCTTTGAAGTTTGGGTAATATTAGGGTTTATGTGGTCGCCCGTGAGAGAGAAGAAAGATAGAGATCTATTAGCTTAGAACTAGAGGCTATCGTGCTGATAACGTGTGGTGAATCAAGAGAAGAAGTAGAGAGGAATTTCGTGATGCTTTCTTATTATGATTATATGCATAAATCTTACAAGAGGATCCCTTTATATAGAGGTTACAAGATAAGTACAAACTCCATAGGATAAGGATAAACATAAGATATGGATAAGGACAAGCATAAGTCCTAAACCAATATGGAATAGGTTCCCTAATCCTACTTGCAATAGGTTTACTATAAACCTAAATCTAAACCCATTTGCCACAGGTTTAGTAATCCCATCGCCCATAGATTTACTGGTCGGTCTGCGGGTCGCCCAATACAGTCTTGGTTAAGGTAATCCACTATTTAATTCCTAACAAATCACTAAATATTTTTCATTAAATCTCCCATGCACATCGTCCCACAAGTTATTCATGCATATATATGATTAAAAGATGTTTTAGCGGACAAAATTCACATGTATAGTTTCTTTTCATGTACTCCCTCCGTTTTTCCGTTCATAATTATAAGATGTTTTAAGAAAATTTGATGTTCCAAAATATAAGATGTTTTCATCTTTTTAGATAAACTTTTACTTTATTAAAAATTATGTACCGAGTCATATTTAATCATTTATTTTGTAATTGATCAAATATTTATTAATTTATAGTTTTAATGATTTTTTAGATAAAAAGTAATTTTTTTAATCTGTGTGTTTTCTCTTAAACATCTTATATTTAGGAAAAGAAGAAGTATAGATTTTGTTTAGATCAGATTTATCACGATCAATCTGTGAGAAGCACATGGGATTTAGCATGCATGATGCATATATGATTCAGTATATTTATTTACTTTATATAGTACTTTTAGTATGCTTGGTAATTTTAGTTGTCCTCTAAGTACGTACTAAAGCTAGACAGAATACACAGAAAATATTTGAATCTCGAGATGCAAAAGATACTGAAATACATACTTTATCAGATTAGATCTCTTCAAATTCAAACATTATGGTATTATGTTTTTATAAACTGCAACAAGGTCTGCGCATTCAGTAATATCATAAATACTAACTGCAGAAGATATTTTGATACAACATATTCATATGCTATTCTATTCCACTACATCCAATATTCCACAGCTATACAATTCTTTTCTAAGATACGTATCAAAATGGTCTAATTAATATGGTAACATCGTTATACTTAGATCCATATGGGTGAAATTTTCCATGATAATATAATATTTTATTATGGACTGATATTAGTGAATTCTAGTGTGGGACGAATATGCCATCGCGGACAGCCAAAGTCCAAATCAGAAAGAATAAAATAAGCAAAACTGAGTGTTGATTTCTTATGAATGAATCTCAAGTGTTGACTGTGTTAGTTTGATTTGTGTTAAGGAAAAAAAAAGACTGTTTGTTTGACAATAAAACGTTTTTAAGAAAACCAAAATTTTATTTTAAAAACGTCAATTTTGCATCACCATGTTGTGGGACCCATAACAGGCCCGAGGTCTTTGCTGACATGGACGAAGTAGAACCATGCACCTGTTACTCGACAACGACGGAGGAATCTTGACGGTTTGTTAGTTGGCTCAAGCCAAGGGCCACCGATGATCAGTTTGCGCGCTAAGTAAAATGACCTATTTATCCTTTGTCTATTGTTCCAATTTATTTAGTTTTATTTAAAAGTTAGTTTAATTAAACTTCAGGTTCAAAAAAAAGAGAAGAGAATCTAGGAATAAAAGATGGACCGTTGAAAGTATGAAGACAAATTATTTGAATAAATAAAATATTTAACTCCAACAGACCAAGTGTCCAACAGATACAATGCAATTATGAACACCAAGATTTATTCTCTATTTGCGATAGTGATTACTCCTACTTTTTCATGATTAGCATTTAAGCACTCACTAGTGGAATAGTTATTGTGATATCGACCTCAGATATTTTCTATAAGAATAGATATTCTATTTCTCCTAAGTAAATATTTTCCCCATAAAGTTGAATGTAATTAAAACGAAATACTTAACAAATACTTTCGCTAAGACATATTTTTCTTCGGTTTCATTTTATTTGTCATTTTAAGTTTATATACACAGATTAAAAAAATATTTAATTTTACATATTTTTAAAATAAAAACACAATTATCTATACATCTAACCACATTTCAACCGATAAAAAATAGAAAAATATATAAAATTAATAAATTATGTATTTAAATTATAAAATAACACTTATTTAGAAACTGATTTTTTTCTATAACAACAAGTAAATTGAAACGGCGAAAACATCTTTTAACCAAAAATGGTGGTACTATGGTAAGTAAATGATGAGAAACTAAGCAACTTGGGTTCGAATCAACTCGGATTCGTAGCAACCCTACAATACTAAACATATGTGCTTACGTGAACATAAAACTATATTTTAATTAAATATTTAGAGAAAGAATCCATGCGTGAACTTCGTTTTTTTTTTAAATTAGTCTAGATCCTTCCATATTTGGAATACTTCATGTTAACTAAGAAACATATCTTTGGGCCAACACATACACGATATGGTTCATCAAAACATGTGGTTCTATTAGCTAGACGTCGAGGTAACTGCAAAAATATAACATTGGAGCATCATGTATAATAACAATACTTCATGTTAATAAAAAAACATATCTTTGGGCCAACACATACACGATATGGTTCATCAAGACATGTGGTTCTATTAGCTAGACGTCGAGGCAACTGCAAAAATATAACATTGGAGCATTATATATAAAAACTTTTCCAACTCCCTTGATCTGGAAAGGAAAATATATAATTCAATAGAATAATTGAGAAGGGTTGGTGAACTTGGAATATATAAGGTGTTATGGAAAATCTCCACGTGCACAATATGTAAAACTAGAATAAAATATGAAATTATGATGGAAGAATTTGTTAGAACCTTTTCTTTTTCGACTAAAGAATTTGTTATTTGTTATAAACTTTGAATATTAAATTTGTGTATAAAATATAAGCTTATATACTATATTTTTATGTTATCATGTTCTTAAAAATTGATTCCATTGTTAATTACCAATTTTCATAATTTAGTTATTAGTCATCAAACTATTTGTATTCTAAATATATTAACCAATTATATATATATATAGTTTTGAAATTAATTATAATATTAGCTCTATCAGAAATATAACCAATTTAAACGAAAATTCAAAAAACAATTCAAGGTATTCAATCAAGAGTAAATATGTGGAATGTAGAACAGTAAGAACTAAATGTGATTATGCATGAAAACAATAATCTGTTTTTTGTTAATTATATCTGTATCACATGTACAAATTACTTTTCCAACGTATCTATATGAAACAACTAAAAATGACGTGACAAAACATGGCAAAAGAAAAATTTGTGACACATGGCAGAAAGCAGTTTGGTTCTCCTCTAATCAATCATCCATCGTACCTTCATCGCTTATCTAACTTTAGGTGACAAGAACATAGACCAGTAATATACAATGGAGAGTCTTTCAACATTATCTTTTTGTGAAAGCTAAATAAGGTTGGTTTTTTTTCTTGTCTGCACTCCTATACAATCTGGAACATGTTATTTGTAAGATTTCTACAGCCCCTATCAATCATGGCTAGAACATTATTCTCCGATCGATGACGCAAAGCCAAATATGTGTCATCACTTTGTTTTTAGTTGCATCACCAATGCTCTCTTTAATTATAGGCTGCAATTAAATTATTGATTTTTGGAATGCAACGACGTGGAATGACTTATTCCATTAATTTTTAAATTTTTTCACTGTTTGATATGAATGGAATGGAATATTCATTCCATCAATTTCACAAACATTTAAAAAATTACAAAAAAAAACAATTTTAAACATTTCTATACAATTTTTTTCATGAATGAATAAAATGAAATCTATTCTATTTTTTACTGTATTATATTCATATCATTTTATTTATTTGTATTTCATCAATTCTTTATTAGTGTATCAGTTACAACCATACTCAAATGCTTTCTTTCTATGTTTCTGTGATTAGTTACTTCACTTTGATAAAGTAATTTTGTAAGTAAAAATTAATAATAGATGAGATTTTACTGTGATTTATGGCGTCATGCGATGATCTGTTAAGTTTACATAGGGGAGATCAACCCAATAATATCTACTGAACTTGTGAGTCTTTCTCTTTATTAACAATAAAAGTTGGGCTCAAAATTTAAGTATTAAATTTGAAAATCTCACCTTACATTTGTCTTAGTTTGTAAATAACTTTCCATCAAAATTGAAAAATAATTTCTCTTTTAGTTTATTGACCTTACTTGCATAACTATTAAGAATCCACAGCTAATGTTATGAGATTCGAACCCTTAACCTCAATGTTTATATGATTGACATAACCAACTAAGCTACATGAGATTTTGTAAACTAGAAACCAAATTTTATATAATAATATTACAGTTTGATCTTTTCTAAGGGTGTCCACATCAACATTAAGTGGGTCTCACATTTATTTTTTAAATCGTATGTTGCATGCTAAAAGATTCACTTCGGTGTTTATTTAATTGACATAATCAACTCAAGTACAAGAGATTTTTTTTAAAATGATGGGGAATTTTTACTTATTTTGAATGAGGCATGGCGGTCGAGGCATTACAAGTGGTATTAGAGCTGGTTAGTCATTTCGATTTTAACCCGAGAGGAAACTTGGGACCTGTCGTAGGGCACAACGAGGACGTTTTGTTCTTTGAAAAGAAGTGAATTGTAACATCCTGAGCTGTGATATATATATATATATAAAAGGCTTAAGAGAATTGATTTAGCTATCTATGTCACTAAAGTTGACTTACCTTTTTCGTCACACATCCGTTTAGAACTCCAGAGTTAAGCGTGCTTAGGTTGGTATAGTGAAAGGATGAATGACCTATCGGAAAATGATTCACAATACCATGCGAGTGAATCCAAAACACGAGGAAAGTCAGATGGTGATTGTAGGGTCAATAAACAATGATTTGGAGACTTTGGAAAAATTAACGAACCGATCGTTAGATGGGATGGGATCCACGGGTCGAGAGCGAGGACATGGGCAGCCCATTAACTGTGGACGGTCGGGACGTTACATTATTATTCAATGTCAACAAACAAATTAAAGATTTCATCTCTACATATAAATTAGAATTTTCAAAAAGTAGTACAAAAATTTTTAGGGATTAAACTTCGTGATCTTCAAACCATCTTATGTACATAACTTAATGTCGTAATCTTCTTGATTTTTATTCGGTTTTCTAATGAAAATTACACTTAAATTACACTTCACTTGAAGAAATAACAAATGAAAGTGAACTCAATGGATTAAATAACAATTGACTGGCATTGTCTACTACTTAATTATTAGATACTCAATAACTGTACATGTAAATATTTGCTTATATTTCAAAAAGTTATTTGACCTTTTTATATCTATAAGTGAAAACACAAATTGCTAACCAATTCATTTAATTGTTAATGAATTTAGGAAAACATATATGTCAAACTCATAAATTATCAAGTCTAGTTATATAAATTTAAAACTTGTGATATTATTGAGAATGAATACCTATTATTATTGATGATTATTTTCCATGATGATTATTTTCCAGGAATAAACTCATCGACGTTAATAATGTGTAACACACCACGTAAGCAAAAATTCGAATAAAATCATTATTATTTTTCAAGGGTATTTTCGGTATAACAATAACCTCTTCTCACTATAAAACCAAACATCTGAGTCACTTACACAACTCGTCCCTGAAAACCACTTCAAGACTCTCAGGCACCACACTTCCTCCTCCATGGACTCTCTTCCCCAACCGCAAAACCAGTCATCTCCGGCGAAAACACTCCTCGGAAAATACGAGCTCGGCCGCCGTCTCGGCAGCGGAAGCTTCGCGAAAGTCCATTTAGCTCGTTCCATGGAGACCAACGACCTCGTCGCCGTCAAAATCATCGACAAGAAGAGAACAATCGAATCCAACATGGAGCCGAGGATCATCCGCGAGATAGACGCGATGCGTCGTCTCCGCGACCACCCCAACATCCTCAAGATCCACGAAGTCATGGCCACCAAATCCAAAATCTACCTCGTCATGGAACTCGCCGCCGGCGGAGAGCTTTTCTCCAAGCTCCTCCGCCGCGGCCGTCTCCCCGAATCCACCGCGCGTCGCTACTTCCAGCAGCTCGCCTCCGCGCTGCAGTTCTCCCACCTCCACGGCGTCGCGCACCGCGACATGAAGCCGCAGAACCTCCTCCTTGATAAGGAAGGGAACCTCAAGGTCTCGGACTTCGGGTTGTCCGCTTTTCCGGAGCATCTCCGAGACGGGTTGCTTCACACGGCGTGCGGTACGCCGGCTTACACGGCTCCGGAGGTTATTTCGCGGCGAGGATACGACGGAGCGAAGGCTGACGCGTGGTCTTGTGGGGTGATATTGTATGTTCTTCTCGTTGGATGCGTTCCTTTTGATGATTCGAACATTGCTTTAATGTATAGGAAGATTCAGAGGAGAGAGTATCGTTTCCCTAGCTGGATCTCGAAGCAAGCGAGATCGATTATTTATCAGATGCTTGATCCCAATCCTGAGACGAGGATGAGTGTGGAGACGGTTATGAAAACAACCTGGTTCAAGAAATCGTTAACCGGTTCGGAATTGGATTGTGATGTCATCGAACCGGAACCGGTTATTGAGAAGTCCGGTTCGATTACGGCTTTTGATCTTATCTCGCTTTCCTCGGGGTTGGATCTCTCGGGGTTGTTTGAGGCTACGAGAAAGAAGGAGAGGAGGTTCACGGCGAATGTCTCCGCCGTGGAAGTAGAGGAGACGGTGAAGGTGATTGGGGAGAGATTAGGTTACGTGGTGAAGGAGAAGAAGAAGAAGGCGAAGGTAGTTGGATTGGGAAGAGGAAGAACGGAGATAGCTGTGGAGGTGGTGGAGTTAGCGGCGGATGTTGTGGTGGTTGAAGTGAAAGTCGTTGAGGGAGAAGAAGAAGACTCACGGTGGTCTGATTTTATTACAGAGCTTGGAGGAGAAGTAGTTCTGTCTTGGCACAATGACGTCATGTAAATAATTTATGACGTGTTAGCTTTTATGTTTTTTTGCTTTTTATCTGTTCAATCTTGTATATCTATTATTGTGGCCTTCTTCATCCTGAGATTAGAGCTGCAACCAATAATATCATAGCAAATTTAAATTTTAATCACAGTGATTATTTGTTGCTGATTACTCTGCGAGACGACAAAATGAACAACAACTTGTGATTAGTTGTAGTTGCGGGTTGACATGTAAGTAGATATACACATAGACACAACAATCTACCAAAACTAAACTCTAAAGCTCATCGCTATATTCATTACTGCTTTGAATCCCAACAAGAGAAGACAGAGTGGAGATCCATAACTCTAAACCTCTCTTGATCTCTTGTTTCCTCATTTCTTCTATCTTACGGACAGCTTTCTTCGACAACCCGAGTTTGATCAGAATGGTCCCAAGCGACTTAAACGTGGAGTCATCTGGTCTAACTCCAGACGAAACCATCTCTTTGAAAGTCTCAACAGCCTCTTTAAACCTCCCGTCCAAAGCGTATAAACCAAGAACGCTGTTGTAACTCAAAGGGTCAGTGAGAATCTTCATCTCCCTCATCTGTTTCGCTACCTGAGTCGCTTCTTCAAACCTACCGTTCTTCTTGTACATGCATAGCATCATAGCGAAAGTGAACTCGTTAGCTTCTCCTCTCTGTTTCATGCTCTGGAATATCGCTTCTGCTTTCCTCACCATCGATCTTTCGCTGTACAGGTTGATCATACAGTTTGATGTGTACACGTCTGGATATTGCGTCATGTTGCATGATTCAAGAAGCTCTCTGTAGATAGCTTCAGCTTCGTTTAAGTACCCAACTTTAGTGTAGAGCTTAATCAGGGAGCTCTGTATTACAGAGTTTCCTGTGATTCCAGCTCTTCTCATTGCTTCTACATAACACATAGCTTCGTGAACGTTTCCAGTATCTGCAAAAGCATTGATCAAGACTCCGTAGACAACAACATCAGGTTCTATATTGAAGTCAACCATCTCTCTGTACACTTCCTCTGCCATATTGAGCTGACCAAGTTTCACAAAGCTTGATATCACAGCACAGTACGGTATGCAATCGCTTACATAACCCGTCTCTCTCATTTTCTCTAGGTATGATCTGGCTTTATGAGCCATGTCAGAGCTCGCAAGAATCTGGACGAGAGTGTTGTATGTACACTTATCAGGTGTGACGCCATAACTCATCATGCTCTCAAATAACTCACAAGCCTTATCACAGCTTTTACCGATTCCATACGCTTTGATCATCACATTGTACTCAATAACTGTTCTTTTGTTCACTTCTTGGCAGCAGATGAACACTCTCTCGGCTTCTGATAGATATCCACGCTCGCCATATGCATCAATGTTGGCTGAATAGCCTTCAGAGCTCATACTACCCGAAAGATGAAACCTCTGGAACCAAGACCATGATTTCTCAAGCATTTCCGCTTCTATATACATTCTAGTGAGAGCAGATTGTGTATACTCATCGATCTCAACATCATTATCATCCATCTCTGCTACAAGCTCCTCAGCTTCCTCAACCATATGTCTTATCGAGAATGCGTAAAGGAGGGTTCGGTAACTTACAGGGTCCGGTTTAAGCCCAGCGTCTTTCATTTCCTTGAAGTAAGCTCCTGCTCTTTCAATATCGTTGTTCTTCGTGTGAAGCGAAATGAGAATGTTGTATGTTCTTGTATCAGGTAAACACTGAAGCTTCATCATTTTCATCAAGGAAGTCACTTCTCCAAGCTGACCATTGTTGCCATACATATGAATCATGGTATTGAAAGTCACAGTGGTTGGCACAATCCCTTCTTCTAGCATCCTCTTGAACGTCTCTGAAGCCTCTTTGATCTGTCCAGACTTACCATACGTATCAATCATCGTGTTGTAAGTATAAGAGCTCAAGCAAACATGTGATTCCATATTCTTGTCTTTGCCGTACGACCATTTCTTGAAAAAATCCTCTGCTTTCTGAAACTCTCTTGCCTTTTTATACATTTGAAGAACAATACCCGTTGTAACTTCATCAGGCTGCATCCCTATCTTACTCATCTTCCCTAACCAACACAGGGCATGCACTTTAAGCCCTCCTTTGCTATAAACATCAATGAGAGTCCCATACGTTGAGTTAATCGGCTTGATGCCTTTTCTGATCATTTCTTCCCATAAACTCTGCACATACCTCCATTTACGAGCTTTCCCAAGAATCCGGAGCATGATATTGTAATGAATCACGTTCAGTTCATAGCACTCCTTGCTCTTAAACCACTCGAAAATCTCCACTGCTCTTTCCCACTGTGTCTGCTCTTTCAAGATAATCGTCCTCTCCTTATTACTAAGCCTCCCCTCCCACGGACCTAACGCATCTCCAACATTCTCAATACGATCTAGAGCCTCTAAAATAGCGGGAATACATCCTCCATAACTCAGACCTTTCGTCGAACACCTGGTGTGCACTTTACTAACCATTCCGTGTCCATTAAAGCCGCCATCTTTAGCCTTCTTAGCAACAAACCCATCACTATTCCTTGACTTTGTATCACTTGGGTTTACGATAAGTAAGTTTTTTCCGGCGATAACTTCGCGGGCAATAGTACTAACACCTCCTTGGTCGCAGTGTCTGGTGCTTCTCTGTGGTGGTCCCTTGTCGTTACCGTCGTAGGTTCCTGGTATGTAACTCTGCTTCACTTTCTTGAAAGATGGGACTTTATCGAGAGGGAAGATTGGTAATGTTTTCGTTGAACAAAGAACGTGTAAGCTACTCCCATCGAGACGAAGATTCAACAACATTTTTCAGATGCAACGATCATTTAGTTATTCACGGACGATTTTGCACCGGCGACGGTGTTTAATTGTGATTCTTTGTAGAATTCCGACAATAGTTTCGCGCGCACTCGTTGCTTTTGTCCGATTGAAAAGGTAGAGGACACTTCGGGTTGAGTTTAGTAATTTTGTAATGTTTTAAGCCCTTAAAGGAAAGAAGATAACTGTGTTCCGCTGAAGTTTTCTATTATTACAAAGGAGGTCTTTCTGTTTGGTTTATTTGCAAATATTCCCTGCATTTCATTATGGATGCCTAAAGAACCTGAGAAAGCTAATAGTAATGGATACTGCGATTCTGTCCGTACAATCCATGCTCTACCAGAAGAATTTGTATTTGTACTTAATGCAAAACTATTCTTGAAACTTGAGGTGTTACACATCCCATCCCATGGATCCCTTTTGTAGTTTTGAATCCCAATCTTGTAAAGGAGATTGCATCCCTTCTAAATCCATAGCTTTAGGTAGTCTTGTTTACCGCTTCCTTAGTCAATTTCATAAAATCCTATTTTTTCTTTGTTACAGATCCAATCTCTTAGTCACTTTCACTTAGTTCAACAGTGACATATTTTTTTAAAAAAATCCAATAATCATCTTGTTAGAAATTCAAGATTTCAAGCGGCACAACATGCAGAAGAGATCCCGACAAAAGGATTTTTTTTTTTTTTTTTTTTTTTTGTAACACCAACAAAAAGGATAGAATGTAGACATGCTAAATGAACTAGTTGATGAGTAGAAAAATATAGAGCATACTTTAGCACCGGAAACGAGGCAAGTTAGCTACATCGGGGACTCTAAGCAATTAGGCCACAATGCGATTGTGATATGTTGGGCTCATGAACAGAGAACACAAAGTGTTCACATACAAGTGCTAGAACCAATCGATAATGCCATTAAAAAGGCAGTATGGAAGCTGAAAACCTCGAGGAAGATCTTACACTTTCTATGGCACGCTTTGTTCAGTTTTGTGCATCGGTAAGCCAACCAGCGGATCGGCAATGTGGGAATGATAGGACTTGTGTGCAGTGTGAAGCAAAGGAAGAGACGATCAACCATATTCATTTAAAATTCTCTAGATACAAATCAATTTGCAGGACACAAAGTGGATTGCTGGAGAGTATCTCAAATCATCCCCAAAGAAGACGAGTGTTGGAGGAGCACCGTATATCATCACACAAACAAGTTTCAGACGTTAGATGATGTTGCAAAGTAGATGCGTCATAGAAGGAAGATGATACAATATTGGAGCGGTTTCATCCTCTTTGATGGAGATGATACATCTAATGGGAGAAAAGGTGTGGTCAGCAGTAACCAATACCGCTCCACGCAAAAGCAGAAAGATTATTATGTTCAATGAAAGAAATTGTAACATCCCAATTTATGATTAAATTGGGATGTTACCGTTTATGATATATGATAGCTTATATTGAAAGACTTAAAAGAATTTAATTTTGACCACATATGTCACAAAATTATATTTATCTTATTAGTCATACATCAAAAAAAGAACTTTAGAACTAAGCGTGCTTAAACCGGAGGAGTGAAAATACATGTTATATATTGCAAATAATGCGAGTGAGATTAAATCACGTGAAAATTTATGTGGTGATTGCAAAGTCAATAAACAAGTATTTCAAGCATCTCGCAAATTAACCCATTGGCCGTCGCATGAAATGGATCCATAGACTGTGTAAATGGATGTGGGAAGTCTATTAGACATTAACAGTAAGGGCATTATAGAAATCCTAAAAAAGAGTATACAAATCAATCAGCTTCGAATTACACTCTGAGCAACTAGTGAAAATCCTCCAAAAAGAAGAGCGATGGCCATCGATGGAACTAGAACTTGATGAGATACAATACATTCGCCATGATTCTTGAGCATTTAATATTACTTACATTTTTCGATCTTTAAAATTCTATGCGTATTCCTTGGAAAGGAAGCTCGGCCACAAGGAAAAATATCCTATCGTGCAAATGCATAAGCTCCACGGCGGTTAGCTCTTGAGGCTAGTGACTTGATGGTAGTTTTGTGTATCATTTCCTTAGTCAGTTTCACTGAGGTTAAATCAATACCAGTTTTTTGCTTTGATTACAATTTCATTTTCTTAGTCACTGTCTATGAATTAGTAATGACCTCTTTGACAAAGAAAAGAATCCAAATTTTAGCCAAAAAAAAATTAAATTAAACAAAAATCAAGTAATGACCTTGTTGAAAATTCAAAATATCAACTAATTATGAATAGTCTTACATATGATACTATATGTATATTAAATTCCAATGAAGTTCATGTCTCATTTATCTTAATAAACCCTCCCACAGCGCAGTCTATATCATAAAATATTCTCTTATGATAACTCTGAATGTAATTATCTATATTATTAAAAGAAAATTATTCTAAAAAATCTACTTATAAAGATTTTTGCATCTACTAATCTATCTATACTATTAAAACTAAAGTATAAAACAGAATTTAGTCTTATTCAGTAAGTTACTACATTAATTTTCATTTCATTTTTCACTCAATTTAACAACTTCACTAATTATATTTCCATAAAAATACATCACATTATTAATTATATTACCATATTAATAGTGCAGATTTTGATTTATTAGTTAATCAACATTAACTTTGTACCATTTATAAAAAATGTAAAATAACCAGATTTTAAATAAGGTTATAAGTTTGGTTTGATCTGTATGGCTAATTTTTTTTCATCTTAGTTTTAGTTGGTGAAAATTTACGCAGCAAACACACATAATTTAAAGACATAGTTTATGTGAACAAAATAATAAACTAAATCAAAATAACAAAAACCTACTATATTTATTCTCACTTAGTTTTTCAATCCATATAACTAATTATTATTACACAACGATTAACTTTCTAATATCTATGAATAAATATATTAACACTTCATTGTTTCTATTGTAGAAAGTATCGGAGAAATGTGTTGCGAATCACAAAAGGGTTACTGGCGCCACTATTATAAGCAGGCAAAAAGTTTATTTCAACACGAACTTTAAGCGTCGTTTTTTTTTCATTCATGAACTTTGTATTAGTGTGTATTTTGTCATGAACTTTAAAAATATTCAAAAATCTTATATGAATTCTCAAATCGTACCTATATATATGTTGACCGTCAATGATGTTAGTCAACCATTAATTTATCAAAACGATTGGATAATTCAAAAAAAAATGTTCTTTCCCAGCACTTGAACTCAGGCACAGAAACATAGAACTTAGCATCTTAACCACTAAACCAGTGTAACTTTATTTTATTAGTTACGTAAACATTAAATTATATATACGTTTTTGATTTATCAAATAAATCTTTAATTTTTTCTTGTTTAGTATTTTATAAAAAAAATATAATTTTATATTTTAAATAAATTTTATGAATCCTTATTTATAAATTTAAATTGATTACTATTGCTGTAAATTTTATTTTATATGATTATTAAAATAAAATTTATTGTAAATTTTTATTTTTTATGTCTATAGAGCTAAGTTTATAAGTTAAATTTGAATTTATATATTTAAATTTTTAATAAGATTAATATATATATATATATATATATATATATATATATATTATATATATATATATATATATAAATTACTTGGTTGACCTTATATATTGTAATATTACATTTTTAATAATATTATAATACATTTTAATTTGGTTTTATATGTTTATCTTTAATAATAATAAAAGGTAATTATTTAAATCAATAATAATTAATTAAATTTATAAATAAGAATTAGTAACAGTTATTAATATATTAATAATAATAAATTTATTTTAAAACTTAAATAATAAAACTTGATAAGATTATCAAGTTATGTTTACAATTACTACAAGAATGTTACTTTAGTCTAGTGATTAAGATGTTTAGTGGTATTTATCTGTACCAAAGTTCAAGTCCTGGAAGAAGCAGATTTATTTTTATTATCCAAAATGACGTCGTTTTGGTAAGTTAACGGTAACATCATTGACGGTCAATATATATATATATATATATATATATATATATATATATATATTGTAGGAGGTGGGTTTCACCCTCTGTAAGGCCCATGAAGTACTTGGCTTGGCCATCAAAAAGCTATCCGATCAGCTCGGCTCGACAATAACAACGGACGGCTCCGCTGTTGTGTACTTTTAGCCGAGAAAGGCTATTTCAAGTCGACTTACTGGGACGACCAGGAATGGGCGGCTTGAAGACTCGTTTCCTCGACTCGGATGCTCGGCCCGACGAGTAAAAGGCCCAACAAGGGTTGGTGCAATTAGGACACCCTAAAATGATTATAAAAGGAGACAAGATGGCCAATTGAAAGGGCAGTTCCTTAGAGAGCACTAGTCACTTTCTTTTGTAATACACATTTTCGATATAAATAAACACCTTTGTGACAAACCCACCGACGAGTTTTTAGTCGTTTTCTCTAAAATTCGGTTCAAACATATATGACGATTTTGAAAGTTTATATAGGATTTTGATTTTTTTTTTAAATTCATGATAAAATACACATTATTACAAAGTTCATGAAAGAAAATGCACGACGTGTAAAATTCGTGTTGAAAGATCATTTTTCCATTATAAGCCAGTCACAATACTTTAGGTTTATCGAAGAGTTTTATACTTCATTGCCATACTGTTTCAGTTTTTATCTTTTCGAGTGATTTTGTTTATATAATTTCCAGAATGTATATGTTATCTTACTTCCTAACATGTCTAGAAAAATGGTAATATGAGGATGGTGTGTAAGAAGAATATATATGGAAGCAATCATCTACTTTCATGTACTTTTGTTTATTAGGTTCGAGACTAGTAAAACTGTAAATGATTTTGAATAGTACTATTATGAAATTAAAGACTGTGGTTGTCAAGAACATTGCTACTATATTGTGTATATGTCCGTATTATACATAAAACTTCATGTATCTTTACATCAAACTCCTTCAAATCTAACAACAAAACAAACAAAAATGAAATAGAAAATCACTTGGAGATGAATCTATCTCATTGAACAAAACCCTTTACTGTTTTGTTTTTTGGTGTGGTCAACTACTCAAACGCCGATCAGAATCATATCAAAAAGGGTTTCATTCATCAAAAGCTCTCATCATCATCATAAGGCAGAGTCTAAAGCAAGAGCATCAGATCCTTTCATGATTCTGAGTCTCTTACAAGAGGAAGAGAACATATCCCATGGAACATCACCAACCAACATCCAATCTCCATCTTTATCCTCGTACGTTGGTACAACTCCAGATCCTTTGTATCCTTCTCTTTCGCTGTATTCACCTATCGTGAACTTGAACATGTTCTCTAACGCCTTGAGAAGCTCTGCATAGTTTTTGTATGTTTTGAGATCTATTTTACGTAGGTATGGAGCTCCGTCCATACTCACTTTCACATAGCTTACAACACTGTTATTGTTGTTCTTACGGTAAGATCTCACCGGAGGCCAACCAACGATTTGGTTTCTGTAAATGATCAAAGAATCATCATTAGTACAACAATTCAAACGTAACATGAAAGAATAGATTGTAACTCAGATCTTTAACTTACTTCGTAGGAGGTGTAGATTCTTCCTCGTTATCGCTTTGTAGTTGACGCTTGTTGCTTCTAACGCAAGAAACCTCTTGTTCTTCTTTGACTTTCTCTGTTCCGGGTAATCCAAGACGAAGCTCTGTGTCCTTAAGGTTAAGTTCATTGACTTTCTCGTACGCCATTATTTTTCAAGATCAAGAACTCTCTCTCTATATATATGTACTTGTGTAATATCCAAAGCAGAACCCTTCTCTTGTTCTTGTTTCTTTTTCTTGTTCTTGTTTCTTGTTGGTGAGTTTGGTTGATGATGGAGTTAGAGGAAAGAGGAGAGAGATATATAAAGGAGGAGAAGATGCATAGAAGTTAGGTTTAAAGGAAGAGAGATAGAAGATGTCGGGAGCAAGAAAGGCAAGAATGAGGCAAGGGGACAAAGGTAGGACACAAACGTTATGGCCGCCCATGTGGACTTTATTCCACGCTCCTTCTTTGCCTCCGCCAACTTTGCTTACGCTACATCTTAGCCGTCCATATGTCTTGCACTTTCTTTTTCAAAGGATTTAATTATTATAAAGGACCAAAGGAGATAGAGAAAAATAAAATGAAAGAAGAAATTGAGTTCTATCTACCGACACGGAAATAAAGCAAACATAAAAAAAAACATAGTGTATTTATTATAACATTTTATTTACTGTTTCTTAAAGTTTCTTTGTTTTGCATCTTTTTAAAGTGTATATAGCCTTTTTTCTTAATATCTTGGTATAAAATATGAGTGTTGATAATCATTACCCTCTTTGTTTAATAGTAAATGTTTCTTTAAAGGTGTGATTGGTTATTTTAGAATAAACGGGAGGAAAATGAATAGATGAAAAAAGAAGAAAAATTAAAATGGTAAAATAAAAAATTGGAATAAATATGTTTATTCTAACGTATGTATGAATAAATATGTGTCTTCATTTTTTCTTCATTTAAATAGTAACCAGAGGAAATAAATGAAAACATTTGTTTATTTACTTGGTAACTTTTTGGACTAACCAGTAACCAAGAGTAAATATTTTTTATCTTTAGATTTTTATTATAAATATGACATTCGGTCACTCTAAGATATTTGTTTCTTATAGTGCCGGCTTAGAATTTTTTTATTATTTATTTATTCGTTTGTAAATAATTTCCATAATCATAAAAATATACCATATATTTTTATTCAAAGAGTTTTTTTTTGTAAGGGTATCTATATATATATATATGTATAGCTTCATTTTGTTTATGTGAAAAATGTTAAAACTGCACTTATAATAATTGAAAGTAAAAAGGGAAAAAATTCCTTGATGGGATATTCAAGAGTTTCCAAGCGCTCTTCTAGTTCAGAAATTTATCGAAGTAATTTACATTTATCAATTGTGCGTATGAATACGTTTTATTTTATATATAAATATTTCTTAATCTAACATTGTAACTATGTTGTAGATTAAAGCTTCGAGTTTATAAGTTTTTTGCATCTTAGAAAAAAATTGCCATCCTATCATGATTTGCACCGCATTTTGTATATGAGTTGGAAAAATGTTAGTGTTACAAAAAATGAGTTGGAAAATGTTAATAATTATTTCCTGGTAGATTAATGGGGAATAAGAGAGGGGGACTCATGTGGATAAGGTTCAAATGTGTTCGTAATAGATAGATGATTAATACCATGTGCTTTCTTATATATTTGTCTCTTTTATTCATAAAATTATTTCCCTTAAAATGGGTTGTGGGGGAGAGGATCCACGTGCTATATATACATTGAATCATCTAAACTATTAAAACTGAAGTACATTTAGTACTTAACCCTAACATTTCCTAAATAATTACCATTGAGTGCCACTGATATTATCTCTACATCCAAACACTAATTCTTAATAAGAAAAAATAAATCTAGGCTAAGCCCATTAACAATCTTTATCATTAGAATTGAATATTTGATAAAAAAGTGAATATGTATTATTCAAAAATTTATAATAAAAACAAAATTATATATATATAGCATTAAATTAGTTTTATTTATATTTATATTCATATAAGATACCAACTATATTTGAACTACAAAAAGAAATAATGTTAATATTTTTTATTATAATATGAACTTTTTCATTTACAATAACAAAATCATGTAACTTTCCATAAAAATTAATGACTAAAATACATACTAATATTTATTATAAATGATTATATATACAAACAAATACAATGTATTATCATTTGTAAAATATATATCTAATAAGAATAACTAATGTAATTTATAAATTAAAAAAAATTAATCACCATATAATACATATATACAATTAGGTCTAGGACGGATCAAATATCTAGGATATTTTAGGATATACGGATTCGTATATGCATTTGTCGGATTTGTAAAATTGTTATCCGGATTCAGATATTTGGGGTTAGAATATTCATACTAAAATCCAAATACACGCAAACATCCGAACCTGATTTTTAATTAAAATAAATTAAAAACTAACTATTAACCATCTATTTAGTCTATTTAAAATTATTATGTAAAAACTTAAGAATCATTAAAATTAATAAAATTAAAATTTTAGTTATTTTATATAAATAATATATATAATATACATAGATAACTATAATTAAATTTTAAATATTTAATATCTGGATCTGAATATCTAGACTTAAAATTTTGCTATCCGAATTTGTAATTGGATCAATCGAATCCGTAAAATTATTATTATGATCCATGAATATCCGTTTTTCGAAGAGGATAAGATCCCGAATCGGGTAGCGGATATTGAATATTAAGTTCAAGTCATATATATAATTATATCAAACAAATTGCTTAAAATATTAGACATTCACAAAAATAACACCCCGCGCGGGCGCGCGGGTCAAATGCTAGTAGAACTTAAAAGTATGAACCAAAGTGGTAATTTTAATTCTCCCCATAGATTGCGCTTAACTATGCTCATTTAGCTTCTAATCCGCATGCGTTTTGATGTTTACGTTGGGCTTTATTCAATGGATTTAGCTATTTCAAGTATATATTTTCCTACTTTTGATATAAAGATTCCTTCTATGTTTTTGCCCCCTCCAACATCCCAAAGATTAGATAAGTAAGGAGATGCAAAACACGTAGCTCTCTTCTATTTATATTTCTCTACTTCTAAACAATGTATGTTTTACCACATTTCACTTGTTTTATTTGAACAATATTTTTAACCTTTCCGTATTTTTAATATGAATTATAATTTCTAAAAAATATTAATTGATAATTTAGATTTATTAAATTACTTTTAGTTAAAACTTATGAAAAATTGTTATATTTTAAAAATTTAATACATTAATTGTTAAATATATTTTTTTAAAATTTTTGTGAAAATTTTAAAATGTATATTATTTAAAAAACAGAGGGAGTATTTTAGAAGGTTGTGTTGTCAAAGTCAGTATTGTTTCGGTTTTAACAAACTCATGCAATGTATCTGCTCATTAATTAAGAGAAGCATGCACGAGTGTATACCATTTTTTTGGTTAATTGGCACGAATAAAAAGTTTTAGTTAACCACATATTTTCTAAATCACTTTACATAGTGGGAAAGTGAATTCTTGAAAATAGTTACTTATATGTGTGTATTGTTCATGCAGTTTTTAGTCTTGATCTAAACTTTGAAACAGCTTCTAAAATATGATGAGCTCCTTCACATTAGCCTTTTGAGGAGTACCCGTTAAAGATATCTACTAGATCTCTGTGATCCTGATATAAATGATTACTAAATCTAGGTGTTGGTTAAACTCAACATTTTTACTGTGGACCGAATAGAGAAAGTACGAGAGTAGTCAGTAGCTGTTAAGTACGTACGTAGTGATTGAGTTACGTTAAAACATGTCTACATTGATCAGCAAGGCAAATTTCATTTGGATATATTTTGGTAGTGTGATCAAATTTAGAGTTAATGAGATGAAGAAACATGAAATAATGTACTTTTTTGTGTATGCTAATATTTGGGATTCAACTGTCTTGATCAGTAGTACTAAGAGCTTAATTTCCCACAATGTAAGGACTAAGATAAGACTACTTTATTTAGAATAGTAACTCATTTGTATATATATCTACAAAAGTTCAACATGCATGCTGAAGGAAGTACTCAATATATTAGTTATCTGATATTGTTTAATTTAATAACAAACAAATGTGAACCATTTTAGCTTTGATTTACGTATGTTCAATATAAAAAAAGAAAAAAACATAAATATTTGCTCAAGAAGTTCGATATATATATATAGTCATTTCCGTAACAAAAAAGTGTTTAATGGAGGTTTTTTTTTTTAAGTATATTGTATATTAAAAATGTTATGTTTAACCAAGAGCTCTTTTTGTGGTAATGGAACTCCAGTTGTATTGTCCATTTTGAGTTCGAATCGTTTTGGCCACTTTCCCATTTATAATCATGCGTGTTCGGATAGAAAGTCTTGTGAAAATTAGTTTAGGCTTACCGTGTGGGATCCAATGATTATTAAAAAAAAATGCTACGTTAGGTAGAAAATAGTTAGTTAAATGATGTAGAAACACACAACTTGTCTTCTGATGCAAACACAAGCTAGACTCCAAAGAGTCGTGTCCTTTGCAACCGCATTGATGTCTATCACAAAAACTTTGAGCCTTTAAATTATTAAAGTTTTTGTTCCCTTTTAGACTCATCACTATCTTAAGTCTTATCTCCACCTTTTCTCTTATTTATATCTATATAAATCTTTGTTAACTATTACGTACATCTTACTTCCAATTTCTTTTGCCTTGTGTCAATCATCATGTTTTCAAAACACCATAAGTTATCGCAAAAAAAAAACTGAAAAACCTATGAAATATCGAGTGAATCCAATAATTACTTTTTAAGATCAAAACACAAATATAAACGCTATGATTTGAAATATTGACATGAATACTCTGGGATCGCCACACGAGGATCTGGCTTTATCTTTTGTGCCTTAATTGCATATTCGTGGGGGGCTTTAAACGATTCAAAGAAGAGCAACCCTAATTAGCTGGATATGTCTCACTGTCTTTTCATTGAAGCATTAATCATAACGCAAGCTGTTCAAAAGGCAACGTAGGGACGGGGCCTATAGTACATTCGGACAGCAACATTGAACCAACTTCGAAGTATTGTCGATAAATAATACCTATTTTCAACAAAATAAACTTGTGGACAGCATATCAGTGATCGTGGCACGAAATATAGCCGATCATGATCTTGTATTCGTTATCTTCTGACTCAATAAAATTGATTTTGATATATATCTTTCTGGATTTAAGTTTCTTGATAAATGCGCATCGTTACGATGCCATGAGAGGGGGACACTATGTTTCTGACTGGTTTGGTTCTGATAACAACTAAAATATGGTGGCATCAATAGTATATGTCGTTTATTTGTTTTTTTTTTAATTTATTAAAATATGCTTTAGGATTACGGGAATCTTGTTAATATCTCTCTGTACAGACAATATAAATGATGTTGTTTCAGAAGAAGAGCGTTCTTAAAGAAAATAATAAAATATAATGGTTCCCTAGGAGATCTTCTTAGATTCAACTGTCACAATATCTTCAAAGCGCATTAGTGTTTTTTTTAGGTTAACCAACAAAGTTTTAACTTATAAAGTAAAGGGTGTATAAAATATATCAATAGATCTAAAAATAATATTCAAAGAAATTTAATTTGAATTTTGGTGTAGTATGAAACCCAAGAACGTGGAAAGTGAATGGGATGGAGCAAAGAAACAAGAAAGAGTGGGGACTTGGAAGTGGTTGGGCAAACAAGAACATGTAAATGGTCTGATTCAATATACGATCTTGAAAATCCACACACTTGCTTCTCCTTACTGTAATGTTTTCTCTCTTCGTTGCTTTGTGCTCATATTGTTATATGATTTTTTTAAGGAGTGGGAAACGAAATGAAACTGATTATTGTCCCTCGATACTTAGGAATAGCCAAACGAAGAGTTCTTCTTACGTCCGTTGATTTACCTTTGTATGTCTAAACAAATGTTTGTGAATATTCTTCTTTATTTCTTCGTTTATCAAGATCGTAGAAGCTGAATATAAATTCTAAACATGGAAAGACTATTGGTAATAAAGTTCCAAATCCTAGCATCCCTAAAATCATTTTAATCTTATAAAAAGCGTATAATCTAGATTCA
Organism: Moricandia arvensis; assembly: GCA_905132765.1. Classification (NCBI taxonomy): domain Eukaryota; kingdom Viridiplantae; phylum Streptophyta; class Magnoliopsida; order Brassicales; family Brassicaceae; genus Moricandia; species Moricandia arvensis. Next base: position 76,577 of record CAJHQP010002445.1, read on the forward strand.
ATAATGAAACATAAATAAACCAAAGTGCACCAATCTAGTTGTTTATTTTAATCATTTTCTCAGTTTAATATGTTTTACTAATAAACGATTCCAAATTTATATTTACTAGATAGTTTTCCGCTACGCGGCGGATAATTATTATTTAAATTTTACTAATGATGTGGTTCAAAGAAAAAATGGTTCAGAAAAAAATTTACTAATGATTTTGTTGTGTAAATATCAAATATTGTAGCATCTTCTTGTGGTTATAAATTATCTAATGTGTAGGATGTAGTAAAAGAGGAGATGCATGTTCGAATATTTGTTGTTTGAATGATGTATATAGCTTTATTTTCTCGTATTTTTTATAATAAATTTCTTTTTATTAGTTTTCTAAATTTTAAAATCGAGTTTATAAAACATAGACAGCTCAGAAAATGACGCGGTAAGTTGTTTTTAGCTGTGTTTTCTTAATGATAATCTTCTGAGTTGTAAATGGATGTTACCTCGAAATCATGTATTGAGATTTACTCTAAATAACTCAAATGATTGGAAATGTTATATCCTAAAGTTGATCTCTTAAGAAAATATTCCCTCGAGTATTTTCTCATTAACATCCATGATTTACATTTGATCATCGGTAAATCTTTCATTTTATATTTACATTATCGTTGAACAAAAATAAGCTTATCATTCAACTTGTTTTTTTTTTCAATAATGACATCAGATAAGACAAATCAAACTATTTTTAATGACATTTGATAAATAATTCTCCTTTCCTTTGTGTTGCTAAGTTTCTATTGATTAGTGTTAAACCTTGTTTTGGTTTCATTGTATTGGAACATTTGTTTCATTGGTTCACATCATGAACATCAATGTTTCACCTATTTTATGTTAGATAATGTTATCATAAATCATAGTTCAAATAGTGTTTTAGTCAAACTTAGACCTATCACTCCTAACTGCAATGTGGAATGAATCAGACACTGAGAAATGTGTTTTATTTCACTTGCCTATTATGAGTTAAATTCTGTCATCTCCTTTGCTGCTCTGGAACTGATCTATTAATCCAAAGTGAGTTGCTCCATGTCCTCTATTAAAAACCAAACAAAGTTAATGCTCACCTCCTCTATTGAGTTGCTCCTCGTTCGCTGTAAATCACAATAACACGCTGCATAACAGAGAAGTTTTAACCACACTGCTCAATATCTCCCATTTTTTTTGCCATACATCTCATCAAGATGCCGAAGGCTTTTAGCTATCCTGCCCGTATTAAACAACACAAACTTGCTTCGATCTCCCTTGACTTCTATCGGATCAACATCACCTGCTTACGTCGAGATTGTCTTGATTGTTATCTTCACATCTCTTTAGTTCTCGATATGCCTCCCTTGGAAGAACTTGTCAGTTTGTGTGTAACACGCAGCTCGGTTGTCGTATGCCTACATAAAATACAAAAAAAAAACAAATTAATTTTAAAATCAAATGTAGAAGACTTTGTACACAACACAACATCGACGGTCCCAACACTGAAGAACATAAAATGATTAGAAAATGACCTTTCTCTCAGGTCTTTTAAATTCCTTTTGATCGCTTCAGAGGTATGTCTCACATCATCATGATACTTCTTCTCCTTGAAGAGCTCACAACCTTTATTAGGAAACACAACATGATGTTAATTCAATTCTCTTTAGCTAGATATAATGCCCAAAAGAAAAATATCTTATTGAACCTGCAAAATAATGTGATATCAGTTCCCAGTCCTGCGAGTAGCAGAAAATAAAGGGTTAAGCAATTAAAACCAACGAACATAGTGCTTACTCCACAAATTAAAAGGATACCAAGTAGTCAAAGGTTTTTCTTCTCATTAGTTTCTCCAAAACCTTGCATATTATAACCACGTTGAACAACAACCGATCTAGGAGCACACCATGCAGCGCAAGAGCAAAAGAGGTTCATGTAGGTGCATGTCGACTCTTATTAGCGATTTTTCTCCTTTACGCATGACTCGCACATCTATACAAAATCTGTTACGGGATGCAGATCGTGGAAGAATGGGAGAAGCCATCAATACGACATGAGAGATATATGGCATATATTTTCCTGTGGATTTCATTGCCATGGATGTAGTTTTTAGAGTAGAGATTGATTTAGGTTTAGATATAGAATTGTAGAGAAGGATTAAGGGGAGATGAAACAAAACATTCAAAAATAGATTGAGAAGGTAACACAAGAAATAAAATCAGAAATCAAAGGAAGATGAAGTGGATGAGTCGGGAGATACTCTCATGCTTGAAACGAAACATGGTTAAGTTGACATGGGTTGGAGTGGGACCGAACGATAATTATAATATAGCCCACACAAAAATCCATTCTCTCTAATGGTGACTTGGCAAAATGAAATCTTTTTCTAGTTGATTTTATTTGCTGATGTGGATAGGCTAAATAGAACTCATATCCAACTTTTAGTATTGGAAGCATTATTTTTTTTCTTTTTATGTGTTGAGCGTTTTTATATCTGTGTTGAAAATATGTTCCCTTATATTTATTTGATCAAGATTTTGCTTCCAAAATATTATTGATAATATATATACTGTAAATAACTAAATATATGAAATTTAATATTTTAGTAATGTGTAGATTTAGAAGGGGGATCAAATGTATTTAATTAACTTAAAATGGTATATGTTTAAATGCTTAGTGATTAGTATCACAACTATCACTTTTTTAAATGTCATTTGTTTGAAAATAGTAAAATACTTACACTTAGTTAGTAATAAGTTTGTAAGACTTGTAGTTTTTTTCTAATTCGTTCACATAACATTTCTCTTAAGTATGAACAAAAACTTGTATTATAACAACCAACTATTAGTTTGGATTTTGGCAAAAGATTGTTTTCCACGTGAGATAAGCACATTCATCGAACCTGTAAAGGAATTCTTATATTGATCAAAGAGTAGTAATACTTTTCTTCACATTTTAACTTTTATCTTTCCAGTGATTGGATCAAAAATATTGAAAGATATATAATATCTAGAATAATATTTGGTATGAGTCATTCAAGTTTCTAGGATTTTAAATCATCATCCACTACGTAACTTAAGATAAAGCTCAAATACTAAGGAATATGTTCACAAAAGTACCACAAAAGCGGATATCAATACAAAATAGAAAAACAAATCTCTTAAAAGGCTTACACCAAAAAATACTTCTCCCAGCTTCCCGTCAAAATCACTTGCAAACTTTTTTTACATAGAGACTTATGTTTCTTTGTCTTTTAATTAACCACATCATCCTTCCCCATCGATCTAAACTCGACCTCACGCTGCCATAAGAAGAATTATCAGTAACAATATAAGAACAATATATCATTAGTGGATTAACATGATGTCACCACTTTATAAGAGATACAAATCATAACCTTCTTGGATTGTTTCATGGATATATACATTCCAACAAATGTTTTCTCTCCAACTTACCTCTGTTTTGAAGTGGGGTGATGCTATGAGTCCAAATACTTGTTGAAAGTTATTATGTAAAGCTCATTGTACTCCACTGTTGCCTTAGAGTTCCAGAGCTACAACAAAGATAATAAACTCTTTTCTTTGATTCCAAAATTTTTTATTCTAAGCGCACATGAGATACATAGAGCAGTCCTAAATTTCTTACCCCAAATTAGTTGCGTCTCATTAGTAAGCTCCCACTCCAAGTATTGCTCAACGACTTTTCTTGGTCTTCTTTTTTTCTCGGTTACACGTTTAAGAAGTTGTGACCTTCAAACACAACGATCCCTGAATGTCTAGCTATTCCTGATTCAGATCAATAGATTTCTCTGATGCTTATCAAAATAATTATCAGAACATGAAGAGAAGAAGGTATACCTCAGTTTTGGTCCATCCTGCTCATCTCATTTTTTTGGCACAACTGAGTTATCATCAACTTAAACTTGGTATAAGAGAGAATCAAAATCCAAATAAGAATCTTAGATGTAGTTTGACTTGTTAATGCAATTACATAGAAATTTTTTACCCTTGCAGGCAGAGCACTAGGGCATTTTACGCCCATGATTAGTTTAAGATCATATGTCATCAAGTTTATCTTTACCTCCTTTTTGTGTATCCGTTTAACCCTGCCAAGTGTAATATAGGGAACAAAAAAACTAAGAATAGTTTTTCATGAGATTCTGAATTTCTATCTGGATATGCAAATCCTTTGTCATCCCGTTCACCTCTTCTAAGAAAAAAAAGAGGTAGTTAGGATGAAGAGTTTTAATGACGGAAAAAAATACTTGCCACTGAGCCTACAAAAAAAATACAAAAGCATAATAACTAAGATGCAAAGTAATACATGTTCCTATAAAAATTATTAGTTGAGGATATGTGTTGTTTTCCTTAGTAATAATTGCTTGAATCTGCTTCCTCCCTTCCCATACATATAGCCTTATCATATAATGTTTACATGTTTAGCGAGTAAAACTTATATGTTATGTAATCCTTTTGAGTAAATCAGACCAATGAGAACTTCAAGAAAACAGCCTGAGTTAGATTAAGCACCATGAAATAGGAAAGATTATATGAGTAAGCACCATGAGCACAACCAGTGGCTCAATCCTTCATGAGCATGCACTTTTAAAACTTTACTGAAACTCTGAAAGTACTCTCGATATTCAATGCGTCTTCCAGAGAGCCGACCAATGAACAACTTACATGATTTCATTTTCATTATGCAGACAGTTATTGTTACCAGAGTATATATATACATTTAATAAACAGCTCGGATCTGACTGAAAGTATCATCCTTTACTTCAAAAAACTCAGAACCATATGTTTCCAAAAACATGATTGAAATAATTGATCGAACAAACCTTTACGACAAACAATAGGATGTGTAGATGAATATGAACAATTTGGGTCTTGATGGGATCTTGTGAATTGATAGAGCCACGATCTTAGAAGGTGTGATTTGAAAGAAGAAATCAAAACATATAATACGAGGAAATCTATATGTTATCGAAGTTAAGAAACCGAGGATGTAGAAAGGCCGACACTGAAACTTTCCAGGCGATGTGGGATTTCGCCGGTGTTTGCAGTGCCTCGAAGTTTGCCGGAGAAGTGGAGCCTGGAAATCGTTGCTTGGTTGTATTAAAGCTGCATATTTGGTCACCGGCGGTTATGAGTCGATGTGAATTTTGAAAGCTGAAAAATTTATATTTAGAACTGAAGTAGAAGTGATGAAACAGACGAATCAATATATTGTTTAGTGACTTCTGTAGGTTGGATTCAACATATAATTATGAGTGATAGAAGAAGGTAGGAGAGTTGAGAAGACAATCGTCTAAATAACGTTTTTTGTATGAGGAAAAAAGATTGAGAAGACAAACGAAATAGACACAACTTTTTTCGGAAGTCAGATGGATGACATGACATAAAAATGATTTTTGATTGGTTGATTTAATTGGCTGAGGTGGCACTTTCTCCTTTGAGTATATTGCCCTTTTAGTATTAGAAGATACTAGTCTTTTTTGACACCTGTAGAAAGCATGTTTTCCTTGCTGTTTAAAATGTTCTGAGTGGCAGAAAAAAACTAACAGTGAAACTGAAAGTCCTTAATAAGGGATTAAACATGATCTAAATCAAGTAATAATTCTCCATTGACTTCATGTTAAGTGATATTTTAAGGATCTTGCATTATGTTTACGATTTTTTTTACCGATTATACATATTTAAACAGGAATTAATCAAACAATAACTCATAATAATTATATTTGTATGTATTGGAACTAATAGTAATGTATCTACAGAATATTATGGGTACAAAAACTGTAATTAAGCCATAAATCGATGACAAAATCATAGGCTAAACAAAGAGGTAGAGGAGTTAGTTCTCAAAGTTTCTGTGTGCCAAGTTTTAGATCGAACATTTGAATTGAATGAAATCAATGATCTGTACGTGATATATTATCCAAAACACATAAATGCGTAGATGTATAAAGGTGAATGCATGGGATATGTTATGAAGCACACATTCGTGTGCCTGCCCGACAAATCTTGGATGTTTGTGAATGTATATGGCCCCAAACATCTAATATACGTGACGATAAGGCCGAAAAGCCAACGCAGAGGAGAAAACGAAAAATGGCTAATTCATGTATCCATACCGTACCTTAACATATGCACGTGTGATCTTTTAACCTTTTATGTACTAATAAACATCCTAAAACACTAATGCTAATTTATAGAAAATAACATGTATTTTTCACGACGGTGAGCTTGTGAATTTCCATATACGCAATCCGGTTAATGAATCACCTATATGCATAGTCGATTCTAAGTTTTGGAAGAGCAAAAGCTAAAAAGACAGGTTTTTGCATTTTTAAGAGATCATTTTATTTTTATATATTTTATAGAAAAAATTGCATTTTAAATATGAAATTTAGTAAGTTGGACTTAAACTTTCATTTTGATAGCTAACTGTATAAAAATGAAACTAATTTTTATAATATATCAAATACTGAAAGTATCTTACTTCTTCAAGTCAAAATAACTACCGATATTGTTCATCTGCCAATGAAAATTGGTTATATGTCAGTTTTTCTTCAAATTATTTTAATTATTTTAATTAATAAAAATAATATAAAATTAGATAAAACTTAAATATTTTTTTTCAAAAAATCTTAAAAAGCTTGATTTTTAGAAAAATCAGGAAATATTAAAAAATAAATCTGAAATATAAATACATTAAATTAAATTTAAAATAAATAATATAAAGCTAGAGAAAAATAAAATAAATTCCAAAAGTCCAAACTCATTGTTATAAATCAGGAAAACTTTTAAAAATCCATAAATAGTAAAATTAATTTAATTAATTTTTAAAAGTTCATAACTGAAAATTTGAAATAATTTTCGAAAATCCTGAAATCTTTTCAATAAAAAAATCCTAAAAAATCTTTTACAATAAAAAAAATCCTAAAAATCTTAAAGTTGTTTAGAAATCAGGAAGTATTAAGAAAAACTACATGCAGATGTAAATTTACATGCATATATGAATTTTAAAAAAATAAAAAAACTAGAAAGAATTAAAAAATTAAAAAAATAAAAAAAATTAAGATAAAAGTTTTTATATAAAGTCCTACTATATGGTGTGATACCCTGAAAATTTTGAAATTCTACAAAAAATGTTTTCGAGATATATCATGACTTATATTAGAGAATTTTTATTGTTTGATGATGATATATTGAAATTCCGTGAACATCACCGCTAATGTAAAAAACCATCATTGTCATGGTTCATCTTTCAAAACCATCATATGTAATTCAAAAACAGTCAACTGTAACGCATTGAATGGTTCTGTTTCCAACATAGCAAGTCATGGTGATGAATTTTTCAGTAAATATACAGTGAACAATACAAAAGTCACAGTGAACAATAACGAATTTTTCTGGTTTATCATGACATATAGTAGAATTTTTATATTTAAAATTTTCATGTGAATAAATATATATATTTTTTATGATTTAGTTTTTATCGTATTTTGAATATTTCAAATGATTATTCTTGATTTTTTATTCTAATATTTTCAGTCTCTTTTTGAATTTTTTGATTTTTTATTACTTATTTTTAAATTTTAGGTGTTTTTACTTTGTTATTTTCAGTCTCTAAATATTTATTAGTTTTTTAGTATTTTAAAAAATTTTATTTTCATTTTATCTAAATTTTGTTATATTATTTTTATCAATTAAATAATTTGAAAAGCACGTGCTTCAGCCCCACTCACGAAATATATAAATTTTTTGGCTATATTGTTTTGTAAAAGTTTAGTAGTGTACGGTTATTAAACGTATATGTTTTGGTGGTATGCAAGGTGAAAGGTGTACGACTCAAGTCTAGTATATTTCTCGTTGACCAGCCACTGATGTTAATGAAAATTGTTTCATTATTTAGACGGTTTGCTATCAAATATAAATGTTCGAATTGCAACTTTTACCAATTTCATAAATTTTAAAATGTAATTGTTTCCCTATTTTTATATATCTTAAATACGGGTCCGAAATTCAGTGTTGGTCGTCTGAGCTTATGCCGGCTCTGCTAACTTTCTGGTGCTAAGAGAATAAGTTATCCTTAAAAGTTTATCAAAAGAAAATGATTACATATTTCATTATTTGTAGTTCAAAGTTGAAACGCGTTATTTAGGTCGATAAGAATAACACGTATATAAAGTCTAAAGTACACAGTATACTGCTAAATGGTAGAGACACAGACACAAACACATGGTTTGTATCCAAATGGTTGTAATCAAGCAGGTCTACATGTTATGTTGGGCCCCAAGCGTAAGCTTCACGGAAGAGTGTGTGTTGAGTCTTAAAAAAATAGCATGATGTGTCGTGTTGATCTGACTGTCGTTGCTCTCTCAGGAATGCTGTGTAAGCTATGATAGTATTGGAATAAAACGTTGGGAGTTTACCATAAGATGACTTGCTTAGGGCATCTCTAACCCACATCCATCCTCCAAAATGGAGTAAAGTGATATTGAGTAACAAATGCTCCAACCCAACTCATATCTTCCATTCCATTTTGAAGTTTACTCATAAATAGAGTAATATGTTTTTTGTTTGTTTTTGACTCCATTATGGAGTGAAGAATGAAGTAGGTTGGAGTAAGCTTTTTACTCTATTACTTTTACTCTATTTTGGAGGAAAAATGAAGTTGTTACATTGGAGATGCTCTTAGTACAAAGATCAAAGATTATAACTTTATCTCTTAAGCAGTAACTATCTAGAATAAAGGAGCTTCGCAATAAAACCAAAGCCTAAAGGAAAAACGTTAGTCAGTGATGTTATGTTGACGGTAACAAAAACAGAGCCCGTGATGTCTAAATGCTCTATTTTGTGGACATCACCAAAACTAGAGGCCGCATGAGATGCGTTCTGCATCCGGTCTCTCTGGATTGGTGAAGATTAAGCTTTGAATCTAAACCGCATATATCACCTATATAGTGTGAGAGGAACACTTGAACGTTGACACATTAGACAGTACTTAAGATAGGTGCAGCTGATTAAAAAATTCAAGATAATATGAGTAATTGAATAATTCATGTCTATAGAATTAGACATAAGCATAGGTCAGTTTTTGTAATTTCATTTTTACCGTCCGTTTTTATGTATTTTATTCATGTTATGTTCTCTAAATTAATATATTTTCAAAAATATTTTGTATAAGATTTTATTAAAAAGGTAAACAGACATCTATGTCTTGTGATTTAAAATATAAATAGTTATTTAATAAATATTTCTTTTTAGTTTTGAATTATACATTTTCAATTTTCAAATTAATATTTTTATTTTGAATTTCTTTTTCGTTTTTGTTTCAGCTTTCTCTTTTTAAAAAAATTCTCAAAATGTATTTGAAACATTGTTTAAAAATTTATTTTTATTTTAAGTCCTTTATTTATCTAATTTATTAAATTCTAAACTCTTCTCCAAAATCCTACCTTAAATCTAAAATATTAAGCTTAAATTAGTTAATCCTATGGTTATAAAAGTGTTATTTAACCTTTTTTAAAAACCAATAATAATATAATAAAGTAAAAATTAAAAATATATTAAAAAGTGCTATTTTGGTTTTCTCAAAAATTCTTCTGGATTTCAGCATGAAATTTTATTCTCTCAAGTCTAGAG